>CP092876.1:39230181-39254537 GCA_030710605.1 Cordylochernes scorpioides | reverse complement strand
TAATATATATGTAAATATTTTTATAAGCAAAACTAATATACAGGTAAACCTGTCTATAGCGCCTTCCTCTCTATAGCGCCCGATTTTAGACATTAAAATGTAAACATTTTACATTAAAAGTGACCTGTCTATATCACCCCCTCTCTATAGCACCCTATTTTGGTGAGTCCCAAGAGGGGGCGCTATAGACAGGTTTAACTGCATATATTAAAATTATTTTCTATCGACGTTATTTGGCGCCGAGCTTGTTTTTTTAACAAAATAAATACGTTATTGTACCTTGTGTGACAAAGGTTGGCGTTCAGCCAACTGATATATTGGTTATTTTTTTAAATTTTTAGATCTTATATATTCCTTTTAATATATTTAAATATATATGTTAATATATAATATACACCAATTGATTTTTGTTATTGTGTGAATCTATTATATTATTATAGTTTCTCCAAAGATACTAAACTATACGCAGCTATCTATATACCAATGATTAAAATATTACACATAAGAGAAAATGATATACTTCATAAAATGATAATAAACATATTTTCAAGATAAAACTTCAATAACTATTTAAACAATCAAATCATACCTCTTTATTAAGATATTTAGACTTGTTTACAGATTCTCCCGAGTTTAACAGCAATGATGGGAAAAGAGAATGAATGGAATGCAAAGGAAGGTCCAATCCATGAAGACAAAAAGATTTATTTCGTGGAAAAACATTTCCAGGAATGTTGGCCAAAAGCTGGGTGTGTGATTGTGTTATTGGCACACACACACACACACACTCGAGCGTGCGGCCACGCTTTTGCGAGCTCCGCCGTTTTCGCCTTTTGAGTGCGTGTAAAAGGCGCTTAGTCTGGCAAGTGAGGTATTGGCGGAAAGCCCAGGATGTGCTGAAGAAGTGCCTGAAAGGCCCAGCATCCTGCTACCAACAGGCGAGGAATTATCGCCAAAAGAAATAAATATGAAGAAAACCAAAGAAATTTCTTCTGAAATTAAAAAATATGCAAATTCGCCGGCAGGCGACATGCATGCAAATCTGGCCGCCGCGCGTGGTGACGTCACGGCGCCGCCGACTGCTGCCTCGACCAGCAACACATCACCCAACCCGACCTCGCTCAACTGGGCCGACAGCGAGATGGCGGAGGTCGACGCCAACGACGGCTACACCGTTGTCAAGAGCAAGAAAAGGCGCCGCACTTCATCGCCGGAGCACGCCGCAAAGCAGCCTGGCAGGCCTGCTGAGAAGCCCAGCTCCCAGCAGCAGAAGCGGCCATCTGGGTCGAGGTCAATGCCGCCCCAGGAAATCAAGGCGACGCGCGCCAACATCGCCGCAGCCAGGGCGAGGCAGGCCACCACCAACCACGAGAACTACATCTTCGTGGAGCTGTGCCCTGACATCCCGGACTACTCCTACCTCAAGGCAATTGGCATGCTGGTCGGAGGGCCAGGGAGAATAAGCCAATTCAACAGGATGAACGGCCACTGCGTCGTGGGCCTCGCGACCAAGAACCATGCGAGCCGTCTGGTGGAGGTGGGCCTTGACATCGAGGGAACTCACCTGAAGGTCTTCCCCTTCCGAAAAAGGGCAGAACGCATCGTCATCGCAAATCTGCCCGGCTTCGTCGAGGACAGCGCCATCGTGGAGGCCCTGCGCAACTTCGGCACCGTGACCTCCATCGCGGAACGGCAGCCCCAGGCAAGCAGCGTCTCCCACCGACGCAAGGCCTCCCCCCCTCCTCCTCCTCTTCCTCCTCAGCAGCCAAGGAAGCCGGCACCTGCGCCCGCAACACCGGCGTCCCCTGTCCAACCGGCGAAGACAACAACCGAGGCTCCGGCGATTCCCTCGGCGCCCCATCCTGCCGAACCGATGGATCTCGCCCAGCCCGCCCCTGCCGCCCTCCCTGCTCCCCTGGCTGCCCCGCGGCCCCTCGAGCCTGGCATCCCTTCGCTCGACCACAAGATGGCAGTGGAGAAGATGACCTCACCTCCCTCCACGCCTGCCCGTGGAGAATCTGCACTCAAACAGCTGCTGAAGCACATCGAGGAGAGTCCCACCCTTTCCATCGACTGGGACAAGCTGCCCGGCCTTAACTGCAAGGACGCACAGCAGCTCCTCACCTCTGAAACCACCATGAAGAGGCTGGCGCCCACGCTGACAGAGGCACAGGTCGCCACCCTCGACGAGTTGCACGAAACCTTCAAAGCCTCGTGCCCAGATTCCAACTCCACCATCCGCAAGACCCTCCAGAAGACCAGAAAGGTCCTGCGTGGCCTACAGCGTCAATGAACCACCGCGTCGCCACCATCAACGCGAGAGGGCTCGCCACTCGGGGGAGGAGCCTTGCTCTTTGTCATCTCCTCAGGCAACATCACGTGGACATCGCGTTTGTCCAGGAGACAAACGCATTTCATCTGGGCAGCGGCCAAGACCTCTGCCTCGGCTACAGCGCTGTTGTATTGGCCCATCCCGTAGCCATCTCGGGATCTGGACTCGCCTGCGTCTTCGGAGCAGGCGTAGCCGTGCTGCAACAGCGCATCCTGTGGCCGGGCCACATCGCCTTGGCAGCCATAGATGTCCACGGCGAGGAGATGACGGCCATCGCCGTTCATCTGGCGCATGAACCCCGGGAGAGAAACCGGCAACTGGAGCTCCTGGCGCGACAGCGGCACAGGAGGAGGCCTGCTGGATCATCGGCGATTTTAATATCAGGGATCGGGGCCCCTCATCATCGTCATCGTCGGATGCCCTCGCCGCTCTTCTGGACCTGGCCGCGCTGGTCGACGTGGCCACCCAGTTCGACGCCGCCCACCTGCCCACCAGAGTCGCCATGCACGGCGACCAAGTCGAATCCAACCGCCTGGACCGGATCCTCGTCCCTGCTGGAGTCCTGGATCGCGTGTCCATCTACGCGACCAGCCACCACCACCTCTCGGACCACCGCCTCGTGCTGCTCCAGGTGGACCCGCCCACCACCGCCGTCTCCTCCCCCACCCAGCATCGCTTGGCCGCGATGCTCCGCTCGGGCCTCGTTCTCGGACATCTGGCTGGCTACATCCGGGAGCTCGAGGAAGAAATGACGCACGATGACGACGACGGGATCCTATGGGACAGGTGGACCACCATCAAGGCGGGACTGCTGGCGGAGGCCAGATCCCTGCACGATCCGCGCCACGCTGCCAGCGACAGCTACATCTACAGGGCAAGGCGCTATATCGCGGCGCAGCTCGAGGCCTCCTCCATCAGGGCCGACTACCCGTCGCTGCCGGACCTGGCGCGCGCCATCCGCCTCCGACGCCCGGTCAGCGTCATCAGGGACGAGCAGGATAACATCATCGAGGGCCCCGAGCTTCGGCGGAGGGCGTACGCGATCTTCCAGCCCCGCTTCGCCCGTCCCACCAGCGATCCAGCTGCGGGAGCTGCCTTCATCGCCAGCAGCGCGCCCACCACCACCCGCGAGCTGAGTGAGGAGGACCCAGCGAGATCGCCAACGCCGTCGAGCACCTCCCTCGCGGAAAGGCCCCCGGCTGGGATGGCTTGCCGTGCGAGCTCCTCGTCGCCTTCAGCGAGGACTTCTTCGCGGAAGCTCTGGCCCGGGTGTTCGCGGCATCACGGCTCCGCGGTACCTTGCCTCCGTCGACGCGGCGCAGCTCCATCTGCCTCGTGCCCAAGGCCCGCTGAGGTCGTGGCCTTGATGGCTACAGGCCCGTCGCGCTGCCCTCGACCGACTACAGGGTCCTGGCCACCATCCTTCACCGGCGCCTCAAGCCCCACCTGCGGACCCTTGTGCCGGAATGCCAGACTTACGCCGTCCCCGGGAGGTCCCCGTCATGGAACATCGCCATGGTGACGGACGCCGTCGAGGAGGCCACCGCCTTGGGCTCGCCGCTGGCTGTCATGGGCGTAGACCTGGAGTCCGCCTTTGACTCATTAGACCGCAGCTTCCTGGAGTCCCTGCTAACGTCCCTCCGCCTCCCGCCGGCCTTCAGGGCCTGGATCAATATCCTCTACGCCGGGGCGGACGCCACGATCAAGGCCGGAGGCTTCTACACCACCGCCTTGCCCCTCCTCAACGGCCTAAGGCAGGGTTGCGCCGTGAGCGCCGCACTTTTAGCATCGCCACGGGGCCGCTGCTACGTCGCCTGGAGTTGACCCTCGGCGTGGGCAACGTCACCGCCTACGCCGACGACATCGTCCTCCTGTTCCTTCGCGACGAGGACTTCGAGCGGATGGCGACCGTCTTCGAAGACTATAAGCAGTCCTCCGGAGTTGTGGCGTGAACCTCCGGAAGAGCGCTGGCCTCTGGTGCGGCGCCTGGCGCAACCTCGGCGACTCCCCTCTCGGCGCCTCCTGGTCGACCACCTCCATCCGGATCCTCGGGCTCGACATCGCCCCCAGGAGCACCGTCGCCCACCGGGAGCAGCATCTCCTGGCCCTCCTGGAGACTGCCTGCCGCAGATGGACGCCCTTCACCCGCGGCCACTCCCTCGTCGGGCGAGCAAGAGCGGCGAACACGCTGGTGGGCTCTGTCATCCAGCACCACCTGCATGGCTACCTACCATCACCCCCGACCATCGCCAAGCTGCAGGCCCGACTGGCGAGGTTCGTCTGGGGGCCAGACCACACGGCGTGGCTTCCCGCCAACGTGACGCCGCGGCCCTGGGCGCCTTCTGTCGGAGGCTGACCTCCGAGAACGCCGTGGGCTTCGGGGCGGAGTCCACGCCTTCATCCAGTTCCCTTGCTGCGGCCGTGGTGCTGCGTGGGACGGCTATGCCGTTCCTCAACCGCCTCACGACCCGCTCGGCCCGACGGGCCCTGGATCGCCCGCGCCGCCACGCCCATCTCAAGGTTCACCTCGAGATAGTCCCACCATCGGTCCACCACCATCTAGGATCGACTGGGCCTCGCTGCGGCGCTGCGCCTTCTCGGGCCACGAGGCCGACGCGGTCCTCAAGTTGGCCTTCCACGCCCTGCCCCATCCGGCCCATCCTGCCTCGGTCGGCCCCTCCTGTCCTGCCTGCGGGTCCATCGACCGCTCCCTCAGCCAACGTTACTGGTGCTGTCCCTCCATCAGGCCTCTCATTAGAGAGGCCTTTAACATCATAGGGCGGACCCCTGACCTGCAGGCTTGGATCTTCGGCGGGTCCTGCTTTGAGGACGACGCCCTTTCCATCCTGGCGTCGGCAAAGTTGCGAATTTATCGCTACTTTGTCCAGGTTGGGCTCGGAGAAGCGGTGGAGGACCCGCTCATCGCCTGGTCCAGGACCCTCCAGCGTCGAGGTTTCCTTCCATCATCTCCCATCATCATCTTGTAATATATATGTTTTCATATATGTATATATTTTCTATCTTTCTTTATGTATATATTTTCTCTCTCTACTTCTTTGTTTGAAATTGTGTAAAATTGTCTAGAAGACAATAAATCATTTTTAATTGTCAATTGTCACACACACACACTCGAGCGTGCGGCCACGCTTTCGCGAGCTCCGCCGTTTTCGCCTCTGGAGTGTGTGTAAAAGCGCTTACCACTACGAGTTTGGTACCAGAAGAAGCCTCTCGATCCGCTGAACAGGTGCCTGAAAGGCCCAGCACTGGATCACAACCAGGCGAGGAGCTTTCGCCGATAAACCAAAACATGAAGAATTTAAAAGAAAATTCTTCTGAAAATCAAAAGAATGCAAATTCGCCGGCAGGCGATCCGCATGTAAATCCGGCCGCCGCGCGTGGTGACGTCACGGCGCCGAAGACTGCTGCTACAACCAGCGCAACTCCAGCCAGCCCGGCCTCGCTCAACTGGGCCGACAGCGAGATGGCGGAGGTGGACGCCAACGACGGCTACACAGTCGTGAAGGGCAAGAAGAGGCGCCGCGGCTCAACATCACCTGAGCACGCTGCAAGGCAGCCCAACAAGCCTGGAGAGCAGCGCAGACCCCAGCAGCGGAAGCGGCCAACAGGGCCGAGAGCAGTGCCGCCTCAGGAGATCAAGGCGACACGCGCCAACATCGCCGACGCCAGGGCGAGGCAGGCCACTACCAACCACGAGAACTACGTCTTCGTGGAGCTGTGCCCAGACATCCCGGACTACTCCTACCTCAAGGCAATGAGCACGCTACTCGGGGGGCCAAAAAGCATCACGCAGTTCAATCGAATGAACGGCCACTACATCGTGGGTCTCGCGAACAAGGATCTCGCGAACCGTCTGGTCGCGGACGGCCTGGAAATCGAGGGTACGTCCCTCAAGGTCTTCCCCTTCCGCAAGAGGGCGGAGCGCATAGTCGTGGCCAACCTGCCCGGCTTTGTGGAGGACAGCACCATCGTGACCGCCCTGGGCCAATTTGAGAGAGTCACCTCCATCGCCCCCATCCTGGTCAAAATGGAGGAGTTCACCTTCACCGACGGCCGCCGGGAGGCGTTCATCCTGCTCCGCGAGGGCCTAAGGCTGGAGATGCTGCCCACCCGACTGACCATCCAGTCCAAGGGAGACACCCTGACGGCCTTCCTCTCTTTTGGAATCAAGTGTTCCAAATGCGGTAAACAGGGCCACCGCAGAGCCAACTGCCCAGCGCTCGCCAGGCAAGGGAACAGCAGCCCCAGGCAAGCAGCGTCTCCCACCGACGTAAGGACTCCCCCCCTCCTCCTCCTCCTCCTCAGCAGCCAAGGAAGCCGGCACCGGCGCCCGCAACACCGGCGTCCCCTGTCCAACCGGCGAAGACATCAACAGAGGCTCCGGCGATCCCCTCGGCGCACCATCCTGCCGAACTGATGGATCTCGCCCAGCCCGCCCATGCCGCCCTCCCTGCTCTCCTGGCTGCCCCGCGGCCCCTCGAGCCTCGCATCTCTCCGCTCGACCACGAGATGTCGGTGGAGAAGCTGACCTCACCTCCCTCCACGCCTGCCCGGGGAGAATCCGCACTCAAACAGCTGTTGAAGCACATCGAGGAGACCCCCACCCTTTTCATCGACTGGGACAAGCTGCCCGGCCTAAACTGCAAGGAAGTACAGCAGCTCCTCACCTCTGAAACCACCATGAAGAGGCTAGCGCCCACGCTGACAGAGGCACAGGACGCCACCCTCGACAAGTTGCACGAAACCTTTAGGGCCTCGTGCCCAGACTCCAACTCCACCATCCGCAAAACCCTCCAGAAGACCAGGAGGGTGCTGCGTGACCTACAGCGCCAATGAACCACCGCGTCGCCACCATCAACGCACGAGGGCTCGCCACTCGGGGGAGGAGCCTTGCCCTTTGTCATCTCCTCAGGCAACATCACGTGGACATCGCGTTTGTCCAGGAGACAAACGCATTTCATCTGGGCAGCGGCCAAGACCTCTGCCTCGGCTACAACGCTGTTGTATTGGCCCATCGCGTAGCCATCTCGGGATCCGGACTCGCCTGCGTCTTCGGGCCAGGCGTAGCCGTGATACAACAGCGCGTCCTGTGGCCGGGCCACATCGCCTTGGCAACCATAGATGTCCACGGCGAAGAGATGACGGCCATCGCCGTTCATCTGGCGCATGAACCCCGGGAGAGAAACCGGCAACTGGAGCTCCTGGCGGCGACAGCGGCACAGGAGGAGGAGGGGGCCTGCTGGATCATCGGCGATTTTAACATCAGGGATCGTGGCCCCTCATCATCATCGTCGTCGGATGCCCTCGCCGCTCTTTTGGACCTGGCAGCGCTGGTCGACGTGGCCACCCAGTTCGACGCCGCCCACCTGCCCACCAGAGTCGCCAGGCACGGCGACCAAGTCGAATCCAGCCGCCTGGACCGTATCCTCGTTCCTGCTGGAGTCCTGGATCGCGTGTCCATCTACGCGACCAGCCACTACCACCTCTCGGACCACCGCCTCGTACTGCTCCAGGTGGGCCCGCCCACCACCGCCGTCTCCTCCCACACCCAGCCTCGCTTGGCCGCGATGCTCCGCTCGGGCCTTGCTCTCGAACATCTGGCTGGCTACATCCGGGAGTTGGAGGAAGACAAAGCGCACGATGACGACGACGGGACCTTTTGGGATAGGTGGACCACCATCAAGGCGGGGCTGCTGGCGGAGGCCAGATCCCTGCACGACCCGCGCCACGCTGCCAGCGACAGCTACGTCTACAGGGCGAGACGTTACATCGCGGCGCAGCTCGAGGCCTCCTCCATCCGGGCAGACTACCCATCGCTGCCGGACCTGGCACGCGCCATCCGCCTCCGTCGCCCGGTCAGCGTCATCAGGGACGAGGAGAACAACGTCATCAAGGGCCCAGAGCTTCGGCGGAGGGCGTTCGCGACCTTCCAGCCCCGCTTCGCCCGTCCCACCAGCGATCCAGCTGCGGGAGCTGCCTTCATCGCCAGCAGCGCGTTAACCACCACCACCCGCGAGCTGAGTGAGGAGGACCCGCTCCACCGGCCAGACATCAGCCCCAGCGAGATCGCCCACGCCATCGAGCACCTCCCTCGCGGAAAGGCCCCCGGCTGGGACGGCTTGCCGTGCGAGCTCCTCGTCGCTTTCAATGAGGACTTCTTCGCGGAAGCTCTGGCCCGGGTGTTCGCGGCTCCGCGGTGCCCTGCCTCTGTCGACGCGGCGCAGCTCCATCTGCCTCGTGCCCAAGGCCCGCGGAGGACGCGGCCTTGATGGCTACAGGCCCGTCGCGCTGCCCTCGGCCGACTACAGGGTCCTGGCCGCCATCCTTCAGCGCCTCAAGCCCCACCTGCGGACCCTTGTGCCGGAATGCCAGTCCTACGCCGTCCCCGGGAGGTCCCCGTCATGGAATATCGCCATGGTGACGGACGCCGTCGAGGAGGCCACCGCCCTGGGCTCGCCGCTGGCCGTCATGGGCGTAGACCGCGGCTTCCTGGAGTCCCTGCTGACGTCCCTTCGCCTCCCGCCGGCCCTCAGGGCCTGGATCAATATCCTCTACGCCGGGGTGGACGCCACGATCCGGGCCGGCGGATTCTACACCGCCGCTTTCCCCCTCCTCAACGGCCTAAGGCAGGGTTGCGCCGTGAGCGCCGCACTTTTTAGCATCGCCACGGGGCCGCTGCTACGTCGCCTGGAGTTGACCCTCGGCGTGGGCAACGTCACCGCCTACGCCGACGACATCGTCCTCCTATTCCATCGCGACGAGGACTTCGAGCGGGTGACGTCCGTCTTCGAAGACTATAGGCAGGCCTCCGGAGTTGGCGTGAAACTCCGGAAGAGCGCTGGCCTCTGGAGCATCTCCTGGCCCTCCTGGAGACTGCCTTCCGCAGATGGACGCCCTTCACCCGCGGCCTCTCCCTCGTCAGGCGAGCAAGAGCGGCGAACACGCTGGTGGGCTCTGTCATCCAGCACCACCTGCATGGCTACCTACCATCACCCCCGACCATCGCCAAGCTGCAGGCCCGACTGGCGAGATTCGTCTGAGGACAGGACCACACGGCGTGGCTTCCCGCCGATGTCATGGCGAGGCCAGTTGCCATCGGAGGCCTCGGCCTCCTCGACCTCGCGACCCAGCTCCAGCTTGCCTGCCTCAAGGGGGTGCAGGTTGCGCTCCGCGGGGGCAGAAATGCCTTCAGCTGGCTGGTCGGCGGCAACAGCGGGGAAGCCTGGATCCACCCTCCACCGGACCTCACCCGTTTCCAGCCCCGCCGTCTCCGGCTGCTGAAGCTGTGGAAGGAGGCCTCCAACATCCTGGGCCTCAACCACCGGGCGCTCCCCACGGCTCAGCTGCTGGACCTCCCCATCATCGGCGGCTGCCGGTTCCTCCGCCCTCCCGACCTCCTGGCCCCCGCCCGCTGGCGCGGAGCCCGAGTCCGGGACCTCATCGTGGAGGAACATCTCATCGCCCGCCCAACGCGCTCGGCCCTGGCTGACGCCGCGACCCTGGGCGCCTTCTGTCGGAGGCTGACTTCCGAGAACGCCGTGGGCTTCGGGGCGGAGTCCACACTTTCTTCCAGTTCCCTAGCTGCGGCCGTGGTGCTGCGAGGGACGGTTACGCCGTTCCTCAACGGCCTCACGACCCGCTCGGCCCGACGGGCCCTGGATCGCCCGCGCCTCGCCGCCACGCCCATCTCAAGGTTCACCTCGAGATGGTCGCCCACCATCGGTCCACCACCATCCAGGATCGACTGGGCCTCGCTGCGGCGCTGCGCCTACTCGGGCCACGAGGCCGACGCGGCCCTCAAGTTGGCCCTCCACGCCTTGCCCCATCCGGCCCATCCTGCCTCGGTCGGCCCCTCCTGTCCTGCCTGCGGGTCCATCGACCGCTCCCTCGGCCACCGTTACTGGTGCTGCCGTTCCATCAGGCCTCTCATCAGAGAGGCCTTCAACATCATAGGGCGGCCCCCTGACCTGCAGGCTTGGATCTTCGGCGGGTCCGGCCTTGAGGACGACGCCATTTCCATCCTGGCGTCGGCAAAGTTGCGAATTTATCGCTACTTTGTCCAGGTTGGGCTCGGAGAAGCGGTGGAGGACCCGCTCATCGCCTGGTCCAGGACCCTCCAGCGACGAGGTCTCCTTCCTTCATCTCCCATCTCGTAAAATATATATATATCTTTTCTCATCTTTGTAATATATTTCTTCTCTCTTTTGTTTTGAAATTGTGTAACATTGTCTAGAAGACAATAAATATTTTTTAATTGTCAATTGTCACACACACACACACAGTGTAAAATAAGAACATAACGACTAATGACAAAATAGGCTATATATATTTTTAAATTAGTAATCACTATATATTCTAAAATGGCATCTCTCTCTACAAATCCCCATAATAATTTGGTTAGTTATATGGTGAGTTAAATAGAAAGGGCACTAAAGATGACTCCACTAATCATATCAATAATTTCTTATTTGGAAAAACAATGATGACTTGATTACGGTAAGATTTTAATTTGATGAAATTTCGACATTAAATTTCCTTTTGATAGAAATCATTAAATATGATCCACTAGCGCGCCATCTGTTATCAAAATTCAAAACTATTTTAAAGGCGTAAGATTCTTTTTGATATTAAACAATTTCTACTGCCCTTACTGCAATGGAAAAATTAAATATGACTTCTACATGTTCTTCTTACTATGACTAAAAAATAGATAACAGAGGACTTAGCTCCTCAGTGTTGAATCCTCTTACGTATGATTGATCTCTAGTCCATTCTACTATTTCACCGTACTGTTTCCATATTATATGTGGTCTGTAATTTATAAGGAATGCATGTTAGGGGTATTTAGAAATTCTTGGACATAGTATATACAGTATATACATTCTAACTTCTATATAGCAAAACCACTTGGGACTAATATTTCAAATTCTTATAACTTGTTGTAATTGTTATAACGCTGCAGTTAAAACGCTGGATGTTATAACGAGGTTCCATTGTACATGTAGAGTAAAACCTCGCTAAAGAACTCGAGGATATAGCGAACCTGCTCTTGTAACGAACCTAACATGATCTCGATACTAGTAATACCATATGTTAACGTTGCCTTAAGATGTCTATGGGAAACAAAAGTTTCAGTTCCATTAGGGATCGTGATAGCGAGGTTTTACTGTACTTACAAGAAAGAACAACGTCTTTAACAAAATTTTCATATTTAATTCTTATAAGCATCAACAATTGAAATTTATTATGCATGTTCACTAGATATTTGTAAATACTAAAAATAGAAAGAGAGTAAGGTGTATCGGTAGATTCCCAATTGAGATATTGTGCTGTGACAGTGGATCCCGGAGGTGCGAAAGGCCTGCCCCAAGATCCCTATCCTCATTCTAGGCACCAAGTCCGACTTAAAGCACTCCACTCACCTCTCTGAACGCCAGGGACTCGTGCTGTCTGAGAAATGCGGAGCAGATGGATATGTGGAGTGCTCTGCTAAGACCGAGGTATCTACTCAGATATGATTTTCTTTTCCCTCACTTTGAAAGAAACAATAAATGCCATATTCTATTCAAGGGTCATCCAGCTCTTAGTCATAGTCACATTTCACGATCTTCTGCCATTCTCTTGAAGTAATGATATTTGACAGGTTAGCATGAACAAATAAATATATCAGTTTCTGTAACAATATTGTCTGACTAGAGTACGTAGAAGGCGGCCGCCCCTGATAGCAGTAATGAAAACGGTTAAACATTGATTACTTAGTTGGATCTTGTTACACTGCAAGCTTTACCGATAATCTAAATTGAGAGAGAACATTACCATTTTCTCTCCGTTCTTACTTCAATGAACTAGTCAGAAAAATCGGCAAGTATGCACTTTTTTCGTAGATAAATTTGTCGTGTTGCTGCAGCTGGTGTCTAGATAACAAATATGTATTTTTAAAAGCGTTTATTTAACTTGCTTCCATGTCTGTCTCTCTCTGTGGCGCTGGCTACAGGCGACTGTCAGTGACTTCTCCGATTGTGCCCTGCTCTAGCGCGCTCAACGCGGGCCGCACTCCTGGACGTGCAGTACCTGGAGTCCTTCTGCCAGCCTTTCCAACAGGAAAACGCCAGCTTCAGCTATTATGCGGAGCACGAGGCGTAAACCATCGTCTTGCGGGGATCGGCTACGCTCATTACTCCCCTCACTAGCCTGAGCGCGGGCCGGTCACTGAACTTGGCACGGCTGCTGGCGCATCCTGTTTGAGAGCTTGTAGCGCGCTGAGCTAACACCGTGGACGTGTCCCGTTCCAACTTCTGGGCTGACCTGAGTCGCAACATCTTCTCGGGGCACGACGCAGACGCCGCCCCACAACTGGCCCTCCACGCACTACCCCATCCTGCCTTGAGGCGCGCCACCTGTGCCGCCCGTGGGTCCAGCGACGGGTCATTGAAGATGCCGAGCCGTGCGATCCCTGCTCCGGGAGGTGTTCACTTCCTGTGGTTTGCCCTTGGATCTTAAGGCTTGGCTCTTTGACGTCGCCTCCATCCAGAGGCAATGAAACTGACGTGTGGCGAAGGCTACCCTCTACAAGTACCATCTTGGTCTTGAGTTGGGTAACGCCTGCCATCAGATGTGACCTACCCACTCTGTGGGAAAGGACTATTGCAGTGTACCGATGGCAGAGTCTTTCGCGCGGTGGGCGCCACCAATGAATTCCTTGTAATTATTATATATATATATATATATATATATATATATATATATATATATATATATATATATATATATATTGTCGCGGCTTGACCCTACCGGTTCTTTGCGACAACGCCGCTTCCTCCTTCGTGGATCACCTACTCAGGCTCCCGTTGCTCTTCCCTGCAGCTTTTCCCCGCAGGCCACTCAAAGACGTCCTGAGTTCCACCTCTCCAGTGGAAACTCCCTTCCTCTGGCAGTATCTCTCGGCCTTACCACTGGTGGGGGGACACGAGAGACTTACCAGAAGAGTAGCAGCCTGGCGATGATAGCAATGGCGAAAGTAACGACAGGAGGCGGCACGGAGACTTGAAGCACTTCCCTTTATTGTTATCCACTACTAAATATTACACTCAAATGAGATAAATAACAATGAGAATTTACATTATATTACATCCTGGGGCCAACATAAAAGGGTATTTACAATTAACCTCCCCAGGAAACAGGACCACAGCAGTCGGCGACTCCCACATCAGCCAGAGAAGGGAAACAGGCGAAAGCGACATCTATTGGCGGAGGTTGTAATCATTTGGAGGCCTTACACGCGACACTGCCTCCCCCTCAAGGCGGATCGTGCCGATCCGGCCTCATCGCCTCTGTCGCCTAGATGTCACGCTTCTCCCGCTGGTGCCGCTTTCTCTTGCCGGAACTGCCTAGCTCGCCGGAATCGCCTCTCTCGAGGGAACCGCCTCTCTCGCCGGAGTCGCCCCTTTCGCCGGAGCCGCCTATCCCGCTGGAGCCATCTCTCTCCCTGGAGCTGCCCCTCTCGCCGGAGTCGCCCTTTCGCCGGAGCCGTCCTTCTCGCCGGGATTGCTTCTCCCGCCGGAGCCGCCCCTTTCTCCGGAGCCGTCCCTCTCGCCGGAGCCGCCCCTTTCGCCGGTACCGCTTCTCACGCCGGAACCGCTTCTCACGCCGGAGGCACCTCTCATGCTCACTCAGCCTCTTATGCCGATTCCGCTTCTTATATCGGTACCGCTTTTCGTGCCGGAGGCGCTTCTCATGCCGGTACCGCTTCTTATGCTGGCACCACCTCTCTCGCCGAGACCACTTCTCTCGCCAGGACCATTCCCTTCGCCGGGACCACTCCTCTGGCCGGGACCACTTCTCTCGCCGGGACCACTTCTCTCGCCGGGACCACTTCTCTCGCCGGTACCGCCTTTCTCGCTGGCACCGTTTTTTCCAAGGGCACTGCTTCTCTCGCCGGTACCGCTTTTCTCGCTGGCACCGTTTCTCTCGCCGGGACCACTCCTCTCGCCGGGACCACTCCTCTCGCCGGGACCACTCCTCTCGCCGGGACCACTCCTCTCGCCGGGATCATTCCTCTCGCCGGGATCACTCCTCTCGCCGGGACCACTCCTCTCGCCGGGACCACTTCTCTCGCCGGTACCGCCTTTCTCGCTGGCACCGTTTTTTCCGAGGGCACTGCTTCTCTCGCCGGTACCGCTTTTCTCGCTGGCACCGTTTCTCTCGCCGGGACCACTCCTCTCGCCGGGACCACCCCTCTCGCCGGGACCACTCCTCTCGCCGGGACCACCCCTCTCGCCAGGACCACTTCTCTCGCCGGTACCGCTCCTCTCGCCGGTACCGTTCTCCCGAGTGCACCGCTTCTTTCGCGGGTCCGCGTGAAGCAGATTCAGGGTCTGTCCAGGAGGCTCCTCATTCAGGCCCTCCACTCCACGCAATTCCCCCATGTGACCCGGCTCGACTTCCAGTCCTCGGGATTCTGCCCGGTCCTTGCTGACATCATTTAAAGCTGTCTCGGCCATACCTGTCTCATTCTGCAAGTGGGCCTTCACTTGAGACAGCAGCTTCTCAATTTCTTTGTTTCTGAGAAGCCTTTTCTCTTCGAACTCTTTTTCTATCCGAAGTCTTTCTTCCTCTGTTCGGCGCTTTAATTTTTCCCTCTCCTCCTGATATCCTTGTATCCTCCGGACGATCTCGGCCAGCGAAGCCTGCTCAGAGGCCATTCCTTGGCCTCTCACGTCAATGGGCCTTTTTTTAAGCAACTAAAAAAAAACTTTAAAAGAAAAAGCCTCCTGGTGACCTCCACGAGGAAGAATCCCACTTCTGACACCAGTTGTCGCATCTGGACCCTACCGGTTCTTTGCGACAACGCCGCTTCCTCCTTCGTGGATCACCTACTCAGGCTCCCGTTGCTCTTCCCTGCAGCTTTTCCCCGCAGGCCACCCAAAGACGTCCTGAGTTCCACCTCTCCAGTGGAAACTCCCTTCCTCTGGCAGTATATCTCGGCCTTACCACTGGTGGGGGGACACGAGAGACTTACCAGAAGAGTAGCAGCAGCAGCAGCCTGGCGATGATGACAATGGCGAGAGTAACTACAGGAGGCGGCACGGAGACTTGAAGCACTTCCTTTTATTGTTATCCACTACTAAACATTACACTTAAATGATATAAATAACAATGGATATTTACATTATATTACATCCTGGGGCCAACAATAAAAGGGTATTTACAATTAACCTCCCCAGGAAACAGGACCACAGCAGTCGGCGACTCCCACATCAGCCAGAGAAGGGAAACAGGCGAAAGCGCCATCTATTAGCGGAGGTTGTAATTATTTGGAGGCCTTACACGCGACAATATGTATATATATATATATGATATCTTGGGACCTCTGGGACCAGTGTTACCTGATGCTAGACGAACCTCGATGTCACCTCTACCGTGCAGTCGTGGTGGAAGGCGACACAGCTGGGCCAAAGGTGAAATAAACAAACAGAGATTTCACTAAGAAGCGTCTGAACGTCAAGAAGGAATGGGACGAGGAGGTTTCTGGCAGGAAAGGATTTACCTCTATAGGAGCGGCCTACGCGGACTGGAAGACTGAAACAAAGGACTGAAGACTACCTAACTGAGGCCTGGGATCTCCTTTTATAGCCTCCCTGGGTCCAAGCAGGTCACTGCCCTTTTCTGACGGAAACAGGGGGGGGGAAAGTTACATCATCCAGGAGGGCCACGACCTCGTAAAAATTGGACTGGGCTCGATAGGCCTACTTTCTTATTATCACTTAGGCCTGATTAGTTTTAGCCTTAATTTTTCCCTTTTATTCTCCATTCCTTCTATCTGTACAGTTGCTATACTTTATTAGAGTCTTACGCGGTACAGATTGATGTTATTTTATGCTTTCTATTTGCAGTAAATAACAAGTTATATACAGTCACGTGGTGAAATATGTGGTAATAGATATCTGGATTATTTACAACAATTCCATGGTCTTAAATCATCACATATATGTATAGTTATCAATTTTATATTTATTTATCTATATTAATTCTTATTTAATATTATTTATTTTGTATTTAAACATATATAATTGTATATGATCATTGTAATAAATATTAGTTTCAATCTCTCTCTGTATGTACCCGTCTATTTGTCCAAAATCTCGTAATCAATTTTTAATATTCTACCATTTCTAAGCTACAATGCAAGTAGACAAAATTTTAGAATTCTGTGTAGTCGGGAATTGACTAAATTCTATTTTCTTTTAGAAGATTTTGTCATAATTTTAATATGCATACAGACAACCTGGAGTGGATATTTGGCATACTTTTTCAAATCTGATGTCTTCGCAATTTGACAAAATTTCAGATATCTGGATGGTCGGCGCTAAGTCTGATATTCTATAGAATACTTCACAATCCTGCTAACATTACAACTTCTCGTAATCTCGTAATCAATTTTTAATATTCTACCATTTCTAAGCTACAATGCAAGTAGACAAAATTTTAGAATTCTGTGTAGTCGGGAATTGACTAAATTCTATTTTCTTTTAGAAGATTTTGTCATAATTTTAATATGCATACAGACAACCTGGAGTGGATATTTGGCATACTTTTTCAAATCTGATGTCTTCGCAATTTGACAAAATTTCAGATATCTGGATGGTCGGCGCTAAGTCTGATATTCTATAGAATACTTCACAATCCTGCTAACATTACAACTGTACAATTCTTTTTTACTCCTGGGTGAACAGGGTGGTCAGTAAAGGACTATTCTTGGAATATTTCTTTTCACCTTTTATGATCATTTTTTAATATTTTTCCTGACTACGTAGAAGTCTGGTATATTATAGACTTGTTCAATCCTGATTACATTTCAAGTGTTCAAAATTTCAGACTTCAATTTGGCCGTGGAACAAACTAGAGAAAGTAATTTGTATAATTTCTCCTTTCAAACGAAGGAAAATAGGCGCAGCCGTTCAATTGGCGTAACAAGTAGCTGTAGTTTTTTTCCATTAAAAAGGGATTGGGGTGGTCAGGATTGAAATAATTTCTATTTTTTCGTTCAATTTTTCTAATAGTTTTAATATACTTCCAGACCCTGTGACATTGCCGTAGACTCACTCAATCTAACAACGCAAGTATACAAAATATTAGACTTCTTGATGGCAGTGATGTTCTGGTATAGACAATAGAATTGAATTTGTATATACAGTAAAACCCCTCTATAGTGAACCCCAATGGGACAGAGCTTTTGGTTCACTATAGCCACGGTTTGGCCATTTTTAAAGACTTTTCTAAATCTTTAGGTTCTATAATTAAAAAACAGCCATACAAACAGGAAAAGCCAGCCACTTAATAATGGCCACTTTGTTTTAATTCCCTAAATTGACCTATTTCTTTACAGTAATGCCGATTATCAAAAGAAGTCATTTGATAATAGGTTCTTCTTATCATTAGCATACATGTTTATATATAAACCTATGTATTATTTAAAAATTAAGCCAAATACCCTGGGCAAAACATTATAAATTATATATTTAAAAGGTATAAGAGTATTATAGAACATCTTTCTCAAATAATATAATACTATATTTATTTGAAAAAATGTCTCTAATACCTTGTTGTTTGAAAGTGAAAAGTAAAATTTGAAAATCAGAATTGTCTTAAAATATAATTATTTCCATCAAAGGAATAAAGCTCCGGGTATTCTGAATCAATTGAGGATGAATCAAAAGTATCCAATTAAAAAAATTTGGACGCAAAACATGTTGATACGATAGCGCGATCGGTAAAATTGCGTATAAAAAACGCCAATTTGCAAACACAAAATCGGTGGTAAAACGGCCGGCCAGGGGGAATATCCGCGAACCCTGAATGAGTCATATACCTAACAAGAATTCCATTCTAAAAATAGAACTGTAGGGGTAGTTTTTGAGAATTTATAAGTCGATTTGTTTGTGGCCCATGAGACACAGGGGAACTTGGGGGAAACTGTTTTTTTTTCCCTTCTTCTTTCAATTCCAGTTTCCACATATTCTTCTGAAGTGTATATTAAATTTTGTTTTTAACCTGTTATTTAAACCATTTCTGGCTCTTTAAAATTATTTGGAATTATTATTTAGCCAAGGTTAAACTTGATATAGAACGCTTCTAAAAGGGCATGCTGCCACTGTTTTTTGTTTTTTTTTTAGAACGCCATCTTTGTTTCTTTTCTTTATTTTGGAAGCCATTTGTATTTTTCTTCTATTTAAAAATTGTCGAATGCAAAGATATTTTATAAAATAAAAAATAATGTGTAAAAATTTATACAATATACAGCAAAAATAGAATAGAAATGAAAACAAACAATGCCGCTAATTTTTTTATTTGAAATCGATCCGTGAGCTGAAACATGCTCAAAATTTTGTTGTTTAAAATTTTTTTTTTAAATCACAATTTTAAGTTCGTTATAAGCCTAGTATTTTTAATAGATTTTATCATTTTGGGACCGAAAATAGGTTCGTTATAGGGGTAGTTCGTTATTTTAAAAATCGCAAAGTTCGTTATAACGATGGTATTTTCATTGGAATGGAATTGGGAATCGCCGTTGTTTCGTTATAAGGGAAGGTTCGCTATATCCAGGGTTCGTATTAGCGGGGTTTTACTGTATATATATAATATATCTTCTTTTCTTAATATATCTCTGTATATATATAATATATCTTCTTATATATATATAAGTCAATGTCTGTTTCGCGATAAACTCAAAAGCTACTGAACCAATTGGTACCAAATTTTGCATGTCGCTTTTATAAACCTGAGGAAAATTTTCGGCTACATTTTGATTAGTATTTTTGGCTTTTTTTTTTTTTTTTTTTTCATTTGAAGAACTTTTTTACGCGGAGTAAATACAGTCGAACCTCTTTAATTCAACATCCCAAGGGATCAGAGCTTTCAGTTGAATTAAAGGAAGTGTTGAATAAAAGTTATTCAGATGATTAGCTAATCATCTAACTCACTAAAATAATATTTTTTTAAAAATAGCTTTCTAATATAAATTAATGATATTAATTGAAACCATTGTGTGTGTACGTTTTTGTATTTTTTTTTTTTTTTTTGATGATTAACTTTTAGTATCAGGGACAAAATGGCATTAATACGTATTTTTGAAACAAATAATTACAAATAATATTTTAATCTAATTGAAGAATAGCAGTTGAAAGGAAATAAATATGGAAAATAAAATTTAAAAATATTATTTAAAAAGAATCATGATCTTTTAAAAAATTTCTTTATATGTTTTTGCACAGAAATCCTATTCAGGAAGTATTCCAGATGGTCCATTTTAAAAAGACATGCATATGCATGTCTTTGTCCTCTAAAATGTCTTTTAAATAACAAAGATTCTTGATTATATTAAAGCTATCCACTGCTGCTGCAGGTGTTATTGATTTTGTGTTTAAATCTTTTATAATAACACGGAAATGGAATATTGAGATAAATTGTTATCATAATCATTGTGGCTACATTTTATGAAGATCTATTTTTTTTAAAGGAAGTTATGTGTTGATTTTAAAATAACTAAAATATTTCAATGCTGAAAATTAAAAAGAAAATAATACAGTCGAACTTGGATAATTCGAACCCCAAGGGACCATAAAAAAATTCGAATTATCCAAAAATTCGAATTAAAAACGGAAATTATAATTATAGGAATTTCTGGGGACCAAGATAAATATTCGAATTAAAGAGGTTTTCGAATTAAAGAAGTTCGAATTATCCAAGTTCTACTGTATTATCAATTAGCGCACAATGCCTAAATTCCCGCGTAAAAAAAAAACAATAACACTCGCGACATTGCGCAGCAGCACTGCAAAGTGAAACTTAACCTAACCAAAAGTGCGCAGGCGCGATCCTATCGGCGCCCGCCGCCGCTATAATACCTTTTCATGCGGTAAAGTTATATGTAAAAAAACATTCAACTATCGAAATTCGAATTTTTAAATGGTCTAACTATCGGAAGTGTTGCATTACGGCTTGCTATTTGATAGGCCGGAGGTCGGGATATCAGAATATGGTCGAATTATCGCTGAGTGTCGAATTGGCGTGTGTCGAATTAACGAGGTTATACTGTACAAGGCTAAGTAACAACACCAGGCCAATTAAGTGACCAATGAGGGTTCTGCATTTTTTTTTTTTTTTCAAGTTCCTTGCGTACTTTTTTGAAATATCTTTTTATAAAAGTGTTGCTCTTTTTTAAAAAAAGTATTGAGTATTGAGAGAGAAATTTATATTACTAAGTTACGGCAAGTGCACACAATGCAATTTTTAAAAAAATTTTAAATTAGCGTTACTGTATGTAAATAATGGCTTTCGTATTTTTTTATTAATTTTTGTTCTGGCCTCTGTTTTATTTTTTATCTCTCTTTTTTTTTATTGTTTAAAATGCAGTCGCAGTCATTAGCAAACACATATGGTTGTCTAATTTCCATGTGCCTTTTATTTTTTACAGAAAAATATTTACATGCCTGTATTTTGAATTAATTTTTTTTTATAACCCTATTTTTTCTTATTCTTACTGAGAAGATGGGCATCGCAGTCACTCACTCAACTCAGGCAATTTAAAGGGTTAATGCGCTGGGGCGGGTACCTCGGGGGTTGGGTGGAAAAGCTGCCATCTATTTAAACTATATTAATTTTGAAACAACTAAATTGATTGCAAAAAAATAATTAAATCAAATACCTAGAAACTAATGTAATACAATATTTTGCCATCACACACACTTTTTTCCTGTGGTTTATGTTACTTTTGTATTGCTATTCTATGACACTTCTATTTAATTATTGATGTACTTTCAGTATATGAAGTAAATTGCACTCGGGGGAAAATTCTCGGGCGAAGCCGGGTCATTCGTCAGTGGTGTCCAAAAAATAAGAAACTTAACCAATATTGAAATTTATTAAAAGCTAATTTATTAACAAATATAAAATTTAGTATACAAATAGTTTAAACTATGGAGTATTTGACTAGCTATATGAAAATTAAAAATATATTTGAAATTATGAAATATGCAAATTATTGCCAACATACCCAAAGCTAAGGTTCCAGATCTTAAAGAAATAAGATATCAATAGGGAGTATGATCACCCCTAACAGCTATCAAGGTCTCACAGCGAGCCCTCATACTGTTTACCAGGCTTTGGGGGAGGTCCAGGGGTAGTAAACCCCACTCCTCCAATAGAACAGTTCTTAGCTCAACGAGGGTTCTGGGAGAGGGGTGACGAGCTCCAATACGCCTCCCTAGAGCATCCCACACATGCTCTATTGGATTCAGGTCCGGAGATCTGGCTGGCCAATCCATCCTTCGAATATTCTCACTCTGGAGATATTCATTGACTAGCCTAGCCCTATGCGGACGAGCATTATCGTCCATTAAAATTAAATTGTGACCAATTTATCTCTATAAGGTCTTAGATAGGGCTCAAGGATCTCGTCCCTGTACCTTTGGGCAGTTAAAGTGCCCCCAAAAAAAATGTGGAGGGGTGTGCGACTGCTAGAACTGATGCCAGCCCAGACTAAGAGACTGCCCCCTCTAAAACTGTCTATTTCCCTGATGTTACTGGGATGATAGCAGGTTCCAGGCCCCCTCCAGATGAAAACTCGTCGAGAATCTGTGTTTAAACTAAATCTTGACTCGTCACTGAAGAGAACATTTGCCCACTGATCATGAGTCCAGGCGTGATGTTCCAAGCACCAATTCAAGCGGGCTCTCCTGTGAGCAGAGGTTAAAGGGATACAGACCGTTGGTCGTCTTGCATAAAGAGCACCTTCGTGAAGCCTTCGGTAAACAGTTTGTCTTGAAATTCTCGTTCCAGTAGCACTTGAGAGTTCATTAGAGAGTTGAATAGCTGTCATCTCCCTATGGCGCTTGGCAGTTACGACCAGATAACGGTCTTCAGAGGTAGCTGTTTTTTCTTTTTCTACCAGAACCTTCTTTTCTTTTGATGGGTCCTGTCTCAATGAACTGTTTCCATATTTTGCTGACCACAGATTTATTCACATTTAGCCATTTTGCTACTTCAACTTGTGATTGCCCTGCCTCCATTCTTCCAACAGCTCTCCATTTTAAATCATCTGCTAAAATTTTTCGTAAACTCATAATTAACTAAGGATTAAATAAAATTATAATTGAACAATTCTTAGATGGGGTAAACGACACGCCAAATAGCACACTTATAAAGACAAGCAAAAATTTGCATATTTTCAATTTTACCGAATCGAATGGTTGCGATAAATAAATTATACGACTTAAAATACATAATTAAATTACTTTTTAGCTTTTAGCGTTGTATATTTTAAAACATATCATTAAAAAACAAAAGTTTCTTATTTTTTGGACACCAGTGTATATCAAAAGGAGAAATTAAGCACAGACGTTTGTAGCAAATTGGGTGACTGGCATTCAATAAAAATGAATGGCTAGTATGAACTAAAGCTATGAATAATTTTGAGGATATTTCTTGAAATATATATGTGATAACCGAGGTTCAAACCTGTAGCAACCGAGAGGGGCAGTCAGGGCGTGGAGTTTTCCAGTACCTCTCTGTACCTTGGAGGACCTTTAACAGTTCTCACAGAGTACAGGCAGTCGTGGTCGAGACAGAGTTGAAAGCTTGGGAATGTCCACTCACAAAAAACAAAGAGACACAGTTGTAGTAGGAAAGTTCCGTGAACAGATAGGAGTCGAGCTAAGAGCAAGATGGAGATAAAAGAGTTCTTACTGTTCTACATGATCGATGAGGTGGACCTGGGTACAACCGACGAGGGCTCACGCTGATAGTGAAGTGACTATATTTTCGGCTAGGGTAGAGGTCTTATATATCTTTGCCGAGGGGGGAGGTATGCGGGAGAATGGACTTTGAGCGGGTGCAAAGGGCGTGGGGCGTCTGCGATATTCTACACCCTTTGACCTTGATGGCAACGACTTACCAAATTCCTCTTTAGGGTTGTTGGACTTCTCAATTTTGCTTTAGCTCAGCTCTTAATCTATTACATAGTTTTATTTATTCATCCTCGGTTTGTACAAAATACATTACATATGGTGATGCAATGACACATGTCAATCATGCATATAATTATTTATAGAGGGGGGTCGGTGGAAGGCTGGTTAAACCGTTTGGTTTTCGACCACTACGACCCGGGTTCGATTCCCGCATTGGACCCTTTTTTATGTTTAAAATAAAAAATACTCCAATGGCCCCCCGATTCTTGCAAAAGTCCAACCCACCAGCGAGTGCAAGTAAACAAACGGGGCTCTGGCACATTTGTAAGTGCAAAGTCGAACTGCTTTCATATGTGTAGACATGTGGTGCGCTTACAGTAAAAAGCAGTCGCTAACTACCCACCATGATTATCATGGCCTGTACCACGTGTACTAGGGATAAGGAAAAAAAAAATTATAGATGTGTTTCTATATACATTATGACAATCTTAAACACAAGGTAATAAGACCAAATCCAAATAAATAAATAGTGTGTGACGTTTCGGTAACAGCGTTGTTACCATCTTCAGCCATTCAGTACTTTTGTCTGAAGATGGTAACAACGCTGTTACCGAAACATCACACACTATTTATTTATTTGGATTTGGTCTTATTACCTTGTGTTTATAATCTACAATCCAAATTGTGCCTCATCAATATGACAATCTTGTTATAAGTATTATACAATATGGGGTTGTTGGTTTAAATTACCATATATATATGTGATAAGGTCCTGTCGACTTATCTGTGATGAGGTATCCTGTCGACTCTTCTGTGATAAGATCCTGTCGACTCTCGCTATAGCTGTGGTAACCGAGGGTCAAACCTGTAGTAACCGAGAGGGACAGTCAGGGCGTGGAGAGTTTCCCAGTACCTCTCTGCACCTTAGAAGACCTTTAAAAGTTCTCAGAGTACAGGCAGTCGTGGTCGAGGCAGAGTGGAAAGCTTGGGAATGTCCACACACACAAAAAACAAAGAGACACAGCTGTAGTAGGAAAGTTCCG
>CP092876.1:38953984-39230081 GCA_030710605.1 Cordylochernes scorpioides | reverse complement strand
TGAACAGATAGGAGTCGAGCTAAGAGCAAGATGGAGAAAGAAGGTTTCTTACTGTTTTACATGGTCGATGCGGTGGACCTGACTGCAACCAACAAGGGCTCACGCCGACGGTGAAGTGACTGACTATGTTCGGCTAAAACCGAGGTTTTTTATATACCATTCCCGAGGAGGAGGAAGGTGGGGGAAGAGAATGTGAACTTTGAACGTCTGCGGCATTCTGCACCCTTTGACCTTGATGGCAACGACTCGCTAAATTCCTCTTTAGGGTTTCTATCTCGACCTCTTTCTAAGACGCTTTTAAACTTCTCAATCTTGCTTTAACTCAGCTCTTAATCTATTACATTGTTTTATTTATTCATCCTCAGTTTGTACAAAGTACATTACATATTGTCGCGCGGGATCCCAACCAATCTCTGGGCACGACTGCTTCCTCCGCCGCGGAGTAGCTCCTCCTTGCTGGCACCCCGATTTGCTCTCCTGAGTTCCATTGCTCGAGTGGAAACTCCCTTCTCCTGGCAGTATCTCTCGGCCTTACCACTGGTGGGGGGACATGAGAGACTTACCAGAAGAGCAGCAGCAGCAGCAGTAGACTGGCGATGAAGGCAGTGGCAGAGTAACGACAGGAGGGAGCACGCAGACTTGAAGCACTTTTTTTATTGTCATATATCACTAAACATTACATATAACTTGAATAATAAACAACGGATATTTACATTACGCCACCTCCTGGGGCCAATATAAAAAGGTATTTACAGTCAGGAGAGGTGGCCTCCGCAGGAAACGGGACCACATCAGTCGGCGACTTCCGCATCAGTTGCGGATGCAAAACAGGCGAACGCGTCATCTACTGGCGGAGGTTACAAGTGCTCTTCTCGTAACACTACCTCCCCCTCAAACCAGATCGTCCCGATCAGGTCCAATCAGTCCTATCTCCCTGGTAACAAGCCAGTCTTCCCAAATGCACCACCTTGGCTTTTGATCTAGAACTCCGCTGGATACGGTAGACCAAATCATTGATCCTTTTGATGATCTTGTAGGGCCCTTTCCAAACTGCCATTAACTCCGGTGAAAGTCCCTTTTTTCTTTTTGGATGAAACAGCCATACTAAATCATTTTGTCCAAATCCATCGTGGTTCGCCCTTTGGTAATAGTGAGTCCTCATCCGGTGGCCTGCCATGCGAATCTTGGTCCCAACCAATTCGTGAGTCTCCAACAGAAGACCCCTCATCACTCCTCTGGACCTAGTTTTTGGTCCTTTGCTTTCGGCACACCTGTCGCATTCCTTGCACCACCTTTCCACATCCTCGTGATAGTAGACCCAATAGAATCTCTCCCTAACTTTCTTTAGCATTTTATTAATGCCAAAATGAGCCCCCGAGACTCCACCGTGTATTTCCCGAAGGACATTGAGAACCTGGACCTTAGGGACTACTAGCTGCATGGTTTTACACTTTCCATCGGCACTTTCCCAAATTCTTTTCAGCAGTCCGTCCTCTATACTGAGGGAGTCCCACTGTGACCACAAGGTCTTCAATTCGGGGCTCTTGTCGGATATCATTTCCCAGCTTGGTCTTTCATTCCCCCTTTCTTTCCATTCCAAGATTGGGCTGACGTTGGGATCCCGTTGCTGGATAGTCCTACAACTTTCAGAGGTCCAATCGTCGCTCGGCACCATAGTTGTCCTCCTTGAGGTTACCCCATGTTCATCAATTTTCTCACAATGCCTGCAGTCGCCACAAGGTCCTCTGGAGAGAGCATCTGGACTGCCATGTTTTCTTCCAGGCCGGTCCATAACGTTGGAAGAATTTAGTTTCCCTGGCTGTCTCTGGTCGGGCAGCCTGACGGTGCACTGCCTCTTCAGATGACCATGTCGTCCACAGCGGAAACAGGGCCCAGCTATCGTCTGCCAGGCCTGCCGGTATTTTCTAGCTGTTCTAGTCTCTTCAGTATCTCCTTAATGGCGTTCGATTTCCCATCGCCTCCAGTGGTGCTTTGTTCCACAACTAATTCTGCACCAGGGACCCATGGATGCCCAGATTCCCTTTTTATTTCACGGATAGACACAATATTGTGGGGCGGGTTCACCACAGCCAACGGTTGCCCCATAACGTTGGCAGAATTTAGTTTTCCGGCTGTCTCTGGTCGGGCAGTCTGACGGTGCAGTGCCTCTTTAGATGACCATATCGTCCACAGCGGAAACAGGGCCCAGCTGATCGTCTGCCAGGCCTGCCAGTCTCTTCTAGCTGTTCTAGTCTCTTCAGTATCTCCTTAATGGCGTCCGATTCCCCACCGCCTCCAGTGGTGCTTTGCTCCGCAATTAATTCTGCACCACGGACCCGTGGGTGCCCCGATTCGCTCACTCGGTAGGCCGCCTCCACCTCCAGGGCGCGAACCAGCGCCTCTCTTGATTTATCGAAAGAAGCAAGTCGTAGCACTCTCTGGACTTCTACGTCTCGAATACCATCGATAAACGTCTGGGCGGCCAATTGGTCAAGGAAATCAATGGGAGCGCCAGGGTAGGCCAGATGACAGAGCCTCTTGACATCAGCCTCAAACCCCTGCAAACTTTCCCCGACTTTTTGTCTTCTTAGCTTAAGTTGAGCTTGGTATACCTGCCTTAGATGTTGTTCTCCATATCTCAACTCAAGTTCTCCCATCAACATCGCATAACTCTGTTTATCTGCACCCGGAACTGCCTGAAGCAGATCTAAGGCCGGCTCCCGAAGAGCCACAATCAAATTTGTAACTTTTTCGGTCTCTCCCCAGCCATTGTTGAGAGTCACTGCTTCGAATTGTCGCCTAAAACCCTCGAGTGAAGTTTGTCCGTCAAAGGTAGGCAGAGGTATGTTGCGGCCTGTAGGGGAGATCACAGCACCCTCTAGACTCTTCATGCGCGCCAGCTCGATCTCCAGCCTCTTGCACTCTGTCCGGACTTCGCCAATATTATTCTCTAAGGCTGCCTGGACCCCCCCGATCTCGCTTTGGAACCTAATCTCCAAATTTGTAACTTTTTGGTGGAATTCCTCCCTCTCCTGCTGTCGAAGAAGTCTTTCTTCCTCTTTCTCTTTTTCTTTAAGAACTCTTCTTTTTTCTTTAAGAAGCCTTTCTTTCTCTTTCTCTTCTTCTCTAAGAAGCTTTTCTTTCTCTTTCTCTTCTTCTTTAAGAACTCTTCTTCTCTCTTTCTCTTTCTTCTTCAAGAACTCTTCTTTTTTCTTTAAGAAGCCTTTCTTTCTCTTTCTCTTCTTCTTTAAGAAGCTTTTCTTTCTCTTTCTCTTCTCGAAGCCCTTGAATCATCTGGGTGATTGTGGCCAGCACGTTCTGCTCCGAGGCCATTTTTTGACCTCTAGTCTCGATGGGCATTCGTCAGCAACCGAAGAAATCTCACAGGGAGCCTCCTGGTGACCTCCACGAGGAAAAATCCCACTTCTGACACCAGTGTCGCGCGGGATCCCAACCAATCTCTGGGCACGACTGCTTCCTCCGCCGCGGAGTAGCTCCTCCTTGCTGGCACCCCGATTTGCTCTCCTGAGTTCCACTGCTCGAGTGGAAACTACCTTCTCCTGGCAGTATCTCTCGGCCTTACCACTGGTGGGGGGACACGAGAGACTTACCAGAAGAGCAGCAGCAGTAGACTGGCGATGAAGGCAGTGGCAGAGTAACGACAGGAGGCAGCACGCAGACTTGAAGCACTTTTTTTATTGTCATATATCACTAAACATTACATATAACTTGAATAATAAACAACGGGTATTTACATTACGCCACCTCCTGGGGCCAATATAAAAAGGTATTTACAGTCAGGAGAGGTGGCCTCCGCAGGAAACGGGACCACAGCAGTCGGCGACTTCCGCATCAGTTGCAGATGCAAAACAGGCGAACGCGCCATCTACTGGCGGAGGTTACAAATGCTCTTCTCGTAACACTATGGTGATGCAATGACACATGTCAATCATGCGTATAATTATTTATAGATGTGTTTCTATATACAACATGACAATCTTGTTATTAGTATACAATATAGGGTTGTTGGTTTAAATTACCATATATATACACACACAAGGACTTTTACCTAATCCATAAGTATGGACCACATTTTAAACGCGAAAAAAAAAAAACTCTGTGGCTACTTTTTACCAACTTGATTTAAAAGATCAACAGAAAGAAAACAGTTTATCATTTTTAAACTGTAGATAATTATCAAAATATTTCAGCAAAAAAATATAGATTCTCACCTATAAACATTCCTATATATATATAAATAGCTTAGAATATGCAAATTTCAACGCTTAAGTAGCTATACAATGAAATGACACACATCCCCACTAATTTTGCCCAGATTTAATTGATGTTTTACCAGCTGTGTTTGAAGTGTGGTGGATTCTACAAGCCTCGCCAACTTGACAAATGTGTAGAATGTGTCAGTCCATGTATGTATACAACCACACCAAACCAGATCACTAAATGGGAACAATGTGTTTCAGCACAATGTTGAACTCGTCTTTGAAAAAGCAACAGTTCTGGCGGCCATCTACGAGATGGAAAGAAAGCGAAGAAAAAAACGCTGCACTATTTTCTGATAATCTAATGTTTACATATATATTTCACACAAATACATATATGAAAAATTATGTATTAATTATAATTTAAAATTTAAATATATTAGAGATGCTAATTTATCAATTAATATATAAAAATAATTATCATTTTATTTTGTTTTTGGTGATTTAAAAATATTCTTCTGTTTTCAATACATAATCTCCATTTTGACAATTTTGAATTGTCAATTATACACACACATTTTAAATATTTAATTATATTCAATCCTCTATAGTTCATGTATTGATCATAATTGAAAATAAAATCTATATTGGGTGAATAATAATTTTATCTAAACTGATATTCACACTATAAGTAGCATTTTTTTAATGTAAACTATGTTGAAATAAAAAAACAAATTTATGTACGAACAGGAGTACCTATGGGGACTTCTTCTAGCCCATTATTAGCAAATGTACTTCTGTAATGTGATGAAAGTGAATATCTTCTTATATATAAAAGTCAATGTCTGTTTCGCAATAAACTCAAAAACTACTGAACCAATTGGTACCAAATATATATATATCTTATAAAAAGAAAGATTATTTTCTGCTTGTATTTAATTATCTTGAGGATTATACTATGTTAGTTATGTGCTGGTTCTTTTTGGTACTAAATGGTATTGGTGATGCAGTCATGGCCAGAATCTTGAAAGTATAATAATAAAAATAGTAAAGATTAGAATTTGCTTTAATTGAACTAAGAAATATAAAAACATAATTGGATAAAAGTATTGCCTGGCTTAAGGCGTAAGAATAAGAAAAACAAAAGATTATTTACATAATGTACAAAAGTTTTAGCCGGCCAACGGAATAGAACAACAACAATGAGTATTTATAGAGAAAGCCTGACCTCTGGTGGTCGATTTAAACAGAGTATTTGATTCGATGAAATATAATTTTAAATAAAATATTTTAATATAACATTTTGAATAATACCTTTATATAATATATATATGTCATAATTTGTATAGTTAATGCCAAGGGATACAATTTATTCTCGTCAAAATAAGTATGTAAATATGTTACGCTTGCGTTAAAATGTAAATATGTAAATTCATCCATGTATAAAAGGCGGCACAAAAAATAAAGTGGGAGACATCGCGGGTGCGCTGCTCGCTAGGCATAACGACTGCGCCTCTTCATTTAGCTACGACATATATATATATAGATATATATTTAGTTATATATATAGATAAATTGTCTTTGATTATAAGGTGATAGTATGTCATATATATACAAGGGTTTCGCCAATTTAATCCACTAAACCGCTTTTTAGAGCTCTAATACAGTTTCGGATGATTCTGCTTATATATGCGACACTGAAGAATGGAATCTTAGTAATGGTACATATGGAAATATGCTTCTATCCTTCAGAGTCGCATATATAATCGGAATCGTCCAATACAGTATTAGAGGGTTAAAAAGTGGCTTTCAAGCTAGGATTCTACTGCCTTGCACGGCTTCAGACTCTACACAAACCTATTGTTACATTGATTCGGTTCTCTCGGAGGTCAAGTCAAAAAAGATGGCGATCACAGTATTCTACAAAACTTGACAGTAAACTCCATTACAGTCATCATTCTGACAGCTGAGAAAAGCCCGGTGGGAATGGAGGCAAATTTGAGACTTGCAACATCTTTTATAGAAATTATTATATTTTCATTTAAAAATAGGGACTTATCTCCTTATATATAAAAGTCAATGTCTGTTTCGCGATAAACTCAAAAACTACTGAACGAATTGGTACCAAATTTTGCATGTCGCTTTTTATAAACCTGAGGAAAATTTTCGGCTACATTTTGATTAGTATTTTTGGCTATTTATTTTTTTCATTTGACGAACTTTTTTTTACGCGGAGTAAATACGAGTACAAGGCAAAGTAACAACACTAGGCCAATTAAGTGACCAATGAAAGTTCTGCATTTTTTTTCAAGTTGCTTGCATACTTTTTTTGAAATATCTTTTCATATGAGTGCCACTTTTTTTTTACAAAAGTATTGAGTATTGAGAGATAAATTTCTATTACTAAGTTACGGTAAGAGCACACAATGCAATTTAAAAAAAAAAAACTTTACAAAATTAGAGCTACGGTATGTAAATAATGGCTTTTGTATTTTTTATTAATTTTTGTTCTGGCCTTTATTTTTTTAACTCTTAAAAAAAAGTTTATATATATATATTGACTTTATTTTATTCATAAAGAAGGAAACTAACAGTAATATATATTCACAGTAAATTGATAAAATATTTAATATATTTTAAACCTGGGCTCAGCTGGCCCGGCTGATAGTACCCTGTAAGAGCTCCAGATCCAGAGATACAGGATGAGCAGCGTTTGTACTCCATGTTAGGAGCGACTGCACATGGCGTCTGTTCCTCATGTCAGAGGTGGCCATTTCTTTTGGAGCTAAGTCGGCCTGCCACTGAGTAGTGCTCCCAGTCTTAATGACAAAGGCAGATGCATTCTACTTCACCCAGTCATGATGGTTGTCAAGTCTCAAGCTCTACAAGCTTGATATCCTAATATGATTTAGTGGAGATAAGAAAGAATATATTTTAAAGACTTGAATCATACATTGATATAGAGAATCAATTTAACTAATTAGCTTTGCATATCTCTCCCAATGATATAACTCGCACATAACACCTTTATTTCACATCATAGGGAGGAGAGATACATATATAGAAAGGAAATTGCTTTATATCCTTTTTATTTTCTAAAATGACTTTATTTATAATTTTTTTTTGCTCCATACATGATATAAGAGATTGGTAGTGTCATTAAGTTAGGGGTCGAAACCTTTGCCAACTTTTGACAAGACAAGTTTTGACAAGTTTGAATTAAAATTGTATTGAATTGAAGAGGTTATACTATAGAGTAAAACCCCGCTAATACGAACCTCTGATATAGCAAACCTTCCCTTATAACGAACCTAAGGCGATTCCATTCCATTGAAAATACCATCGTTATAACAAACTTTGCGATTTTTAATATAAAGAACTATCCCTATAGCGAACCTATTTTTAGTCCCAAAATAATAAAATCTATTAAAAATACTATGCTTATAACGAACTTAAAATTATAATTTAAAAAAAATTAAAACAACAAAATTTTGAGCATATTTCAGCTCGCGATTTCAAAACAATAAATTGAGCGGCATTATTTGTTTTCATTTACATTCAATTTTTGCTGTATGCTGTATAAATGTTTACACATTATACTTTTTATTAAATAGAATATCTTTGTAACCATCAAATTTGAAATAGAAAAATGCAAATGGCTTCCAAACTAGAGAAAACAAAAACGTTATTACTTAAAAAAAAAAGGCCATTTCCAAAACTTTTCAAAGTGAAACAACACAGGCAAAATTTCAGAACATGTTAAAATAAGAAAATATAACTTTTCTATTATAATAGAATATAATCTATTTTATAATGTAAAATAGAAGGCTATTAAAATTTTTTACAAAGAGGAATCAACCTCAACTTTTTCTGCGATCGTACGTGTTAGGGCTAAAAAAAAAAAAAAAAAAGTCCTAAAAACGGACCCGTGATGCAACCAAATTTATTTTTTATGCCATTAACTATGGCGATTTTAAGGCCAGCAATGATTTGCATGACAGGTTTAAAAAAATGGAATTCTAGACTTAAGAAGAATATGTGGAAACATGAAATAGAAGAAAAACACATTAACTTTATTTGAAAGGTGCAATGCTTGAAGAGTGCTTTGAAGTAACAAGGAATTAGAGCCATATTTTCAAGTAAACATTGTATTATATAATGTGACAAATATGTTTTAAAATCATTTTATATCTTTGAATATGTATTTAATAAAACTTTGCTTAGGATTTGTTTTGATTTTAAAATTAGACATAGAGGTGCATGTATGCTAATGATAAGAAGAACCTATCATCAAATAATTTATTTATTATTCAGTATTAATGTAAGGAAATAGGTCAATTGAAGGAATTAAAACAAAGTGACCACTATTAAGAGGCAGCCTCTTCCAGTGTGTATGGCTGTGCTTTAATTATACGGTCTAAAAATTTTGAAAAGTAAAAAAAAAAAAAAAGCCAAACCATGGCTATAGTGAACCAAAAGCTCTGTCCCATTGGGGTTCACTATAGAGGGGTTTTACTGTATATTGTGGTAGGGGTTAACAGCAACTGCATTTTACTGTAAGTACACCACATGCCTGCATGTCTAGAAAATATTTTAGGTTTTCAATTATAAAGTGACACACACACACACACTTTAGCTTACTTGTACCCCCTGATGGGGTTGGACTCATGCAAGTCAAGGATTTAAAACAAAGCATATTTCTATATATTTACAATAGCCATTTATTGACATACAGCAGGATGCCATCATCAGATGGTACTAACAGATGGCAACAGCACCTTTACTTGGAATAGTACCCTCAATTAGAATAGCTAAAACTACAGTATAACCTCGTTAATTCGACACACCCCAATTCGACACTCGGCGATAATTCGACCATGTTCTGATGTCCCGACCTCCGGCCTATCAAATAACAAACCTTAATTCGACATATCGATAATACGACACTTCCGATAGTTCGACCATTTTAAAATTCGAATTTCGACAGTTGAATGTTTTTTACTTACAACTTTCCGCTAAAAAGGTATTACGGCGGCGATCAGCGGGCGCCGATAGGTTCGTGCGCGCGCACTTTTGGTTCCTGGTTAGTTTAAGTTTGACTTTGCAGTGCCATTGCGCAATGTCGCGAGTGTTATTATTTTTTTTACGCTGGGATATAGGCTTCGTGCACTAATTAACAATAATATTTTATTTTTAAATTTCAGCATTAAAATATATTAGTTATTTTGAAATTTACAAATAATTTCCTTTTAAATAAATAAATCTTTATAAAATGTAGCCACAATGAATATAATAACATTTTATTTCAATATTCCATTTCTGTGTTATTATAAAAGATTTAAACACAAAATCAATAACACCTGCAGCAGCAGTGGATGACTTTAATACATTAAAATTTATTTATTAAAAGACATTTCAGAGGAAGAAAGGCATGTATATTTTTTCAAAATGGCTATCTGGAATACCTCCTGAATAGGATTTCAGTGCAAAAACAGACATTTATAAAGGAATTTTTTAAAAGATCTTCATGATTATTTTTAAATAATATTTTAAAATTTTCTTTTTATTTACCATATTTATTTCCTTTCAACTGCTATATTTTTCAATTAGAATAAAATATTATTTAATATATTATATTTAATATTTTAATGTCTGTAGAGTTAATATTTGATTATATTACTGAAAAGAAACACATTACCAGTAAATTTATTTGTTACAATTATTTGTTTCTAAAATATGTATTAATGCCATTTTGTCACTGATAGTAAAAGTTAATCATGAAAATAAAATAAAAACACACAAGGGTTTCAATTAATATCATTAATTTATATAACAAGGCTATTTTTAAAAAAAATATTATTTTAGCGAGTTAGATGATTACCTAATCATCTGACTTTAATTCAACACTTCCTTTAATTCAACCGAAAGCTCTGATCCCTTGGGGTGTTGAATTAAAGAGGTTTGACTGTATACAGTCTTTGTCTCAGTCTCCGCCTTTGCCGGTCCCAAGCCCGGATGAAAAAGGAGGAGGGGAACAGTAACAAGCTCGGTAAAAAACCTGGGTTCAGCTGGCCCGGCTGATAGTACCCTGTAAGGGCTCCTAATCCAGGGATACAGGATGAGCAGCGTCTGTACTCCATGTTAGGAGCGGCTGCACATGGCGTCTGTTCCTCATGTCAGAGGCGCCTTTTTTTTTTTGGAGCTAAGTCGGCCTGCCACTGAGTAGTGCTCTCAGTCTTAATGACAAAGGCAGACTCATTTTACTTCACCCAGTGTGGAGATAAGAAAGAAGAAGAAGAAGAAGATTGAAACCATTGTGTGTTTTTATATTATTTTCATGATTAACTTTTAGTATCAGTGACAAAATGGCATTAATACATATTTTAGAAACATAAATAATTGTAACAAATAAATTTATTGGCAATGTGTTTCTTTTCAGTAATATAATCAAATATTAACTCTACAGACATTAAAATATTAAATATAATATATTAAATAATATTTTATTCTAATTGAAAAATATAGCAGTTGAAAGGAAATAAATATGGTAAATATATAAAAAGAAAATTTTAAAATATTATTTTAAAATAATCATGAAGAGATATTTTAAAAAATTCCTTTATAGATATCTGTTTTTGCACTGAAATCCTATTCAGGATGTATTCCAGATGGCATTTTGAAAAAACATGCATGCCTTTCTTCCTCTGAAATGTCTTTTAATAAATAAATTTTAATGTATTAAAGGCATCCACTGCTGCTGCAGGTGTTATTGATTTTGTGTTTAAATCTTTTATAATAACACAGAAATGGAATATTGAAATAAAATGTTATCATAATCATTGTTGGATCATTTTATAAAGATTTATTTATTTAAAAAGAAATTATTTATAAATTTAAAAATAGCTAAAATATTTCAATGTTAAAAATAAAAAAATAAAAATTATTATTAGTTAGCGCATGAGGGCGAAATTCCCGCGTAAAAAAAAAACAACAATAACATCCGCGAAATTGCGCAACAGCACTGCAAAGTGAAACTTAAACTAACCAGAAACCAAAAGTGCGCAGGCGCGATTGTATCGGCGCCCGCCGATGCCGATCGTCGCCGCCGTAATACCGTTTAGCGGTAAAGTTGCATGTAAAATAACATTCAACTGTCGAAATTCGAATTTTAAAATGGTCGAGAACTATCGGAACTGTCGTATTATCGATACTGTCGAATTACGGTTTGTTATTTGATAGGCCGGAGGTCGGGACATCGGAACATGGTCGAATTATCGCCGAGTGTCGAATTGGGGTGTGTCGAATTAACGAGGTTATACTGTATATTTAAAATTGTTATAATCTCACATAAATTTGCATAAAACAACTGGTTAATTGAGACTACTGATGATTGGATCGAATTTTGGCTCTTTCCCAATGATTCCTCATTATTAAAAATTTCCTAGTGACTACCTAATGTTACAGCAGAGGGAGAGGGTGTATATACTAAATTAAAAATAACACCAAGAAGGTACATTTATTTATTTATATGAAATTTTGTGAGTGGAGATCAACAACGGGTGGACATTCGGGTACCTTATACCAGCGAAGGATGGCATCGAGGGCAGCCATGTGTCGAGCAGTGTTCAGAGTTTCTCCTGCAGACTCTCCCAGCAGCTCCTGGTCACTGTAGATCCCCACCTGGTACATGGCCTCAATGGTGTTGATGCCGGAAGACCACTGGAGTCTCTCCTCTGCAGCTGGCTTCCCTTCCTTTTCCAGAATCCTCTGGAGATAGTTGAGAGGATGAGGGATATCCCACATGTCTCTGAGGTTCTTCCCCACCAATTCTACTACAACAAAGTCTCTGACAAACAGCTCTGCTCGTCCATATCCGCTACTCTGCTGCAGGCATCCAATTAAAGCTTTTAGTGCTGTTATTTGGGTAATATCATTTGGAGGATACTCCTTAGTGCGGATTATATCTTTCAAGCCTAAGGAAGATGCACAGTTGTACAGAGTGCTGTCAGACTTGAGATAGCGGCACAGGACTTGTAGAATCTCATCTGGCAGGTCGGGATAAAGCTTCCTGGAATATTTCTTCACTGCATCATCAATGATCCCTTCTCCAATCCTACTCAGTATTGTGTTGTCAGGCTCTTCTAGCAGCTCATTCAGTCCCTCAATTTGCTGACCCTCCTGCCTCACCTTGTAGGATGGGTCAGTCATGGCCTGTTTCAGAATGCCAATATCAAAATTCTCCCCAAACCTAGGGGAGAAGGCCATAAGTTCTGCTTTGTAGTTCCAGGGCTGTAGCTGTGCACGGGACACCTGGGGTTGGTCCCCCACTAACTTCTGCTTGGCTTTTAACAAGCGGGACTTGTAGGCAAAGCCTTTATTGACATGTCGAACCGGGGTGGCTGGAAGTCTCGACAGAGTCTGTAAGAATAAGCGGCAAGCAAACATCTGCAACCACACATATATGGAATGAGTTATCTAAAACCAACTACAATTAAATCTAATTATAACAGCCTCCTATATAACTACAACTTGGCTATAGCACTAACAGTCAAACCTCACTATAACAATGTCACTTAGGAACAAGAAATTATGCTATCAAACAATAGTTATATGATAATAATTAACAATAGGTAAAAAACAATTGGTACTTAAAACTTGGACTTTAGAATTATGATGTTGCACATACCAAGTTGCTGTATTAGAGGAAGCTGTTGTGAAGAGTTTCCACTAAAATTCTAAGTTCCTTTATTTTATATTCCACGTGTGTTTTAGCTGTGATTATAAAACAGTCATGTTATAAAAGGGTTTGACTGTATGTTTGGTTGTAAAGTAAATTGCCATTGCATCTACCACAGGGATGTAACATTGGACCTCCTAGAAAAAATATATCTGAGGGTCATTATCGGAAGTCCTAGCAGCATTTCTTTTTGAAGTTCGAAGTGGCTGAAAAGAGTGTCTCCAAAGAAAAAGTTAAAACTGGAAGACAGGTCAAAAACACACCTTCCAATTTGCTTATTCATTGCAAAAGGGGCGCCCAACATAAATTACAGCAATTCATGCAGCAATAAAGTTTGTTATGGACAAAGTAAATCCTATGGGGCACATTTTGAGACTCTTTTAAGCTTGTTTGTAGCTGTCTTAAGTGTTTGGAGCATTGGGAACTACCATGAGGCAAGGCGGGTGGTGGGAAGAAATTTTTGGATTGTGCTAAACATAGTAGATAGAAGAACAGGCTTTTAATAGGATTTGATTTTTAAAAAATTTATAATTTCCATTTGTGTGTGGAGACAGTCCAGAGATAGGACTCCCATTGAAGGTTAGGTGAGGAAAATAAGCTGATAATAGGGTTTGTATGAGCAAAGGTTGACGTCATTAGGACTGCTTGTTGGGATAAAACAGAGATTAAAATGTGATGGAAAAAATAGATAATGAAGTGGTGGTGTCTGTGAGCCAATTTTGCAAAGAGGATGTAGGAACAAAGTAATATGGCCAAATCTATATAAAAAAAATAGTGTGCAATGTAACAAAGCTGTTACAGAAATGTTACACACTATTTATTTGGATTTGGTCTTATTACCTTGTATTTCTATTGAAATCCAAATTGTACCTAATCAGGATGAAGGAATGCAGAGATGGATGTCAATGGATGAAGAACTACCTCTGAGAGACCACGTAAAGGTACCTGGTGTGCTGTAGATTTAGTGTCCAATAAAGTTTTCCAATAGAAACTCTTTTAGTTTATTTTTTAAACTCGATCTTTATGATTCAGCATTAATGTTTATAAGCAAATAGAAGAGAAGCAAAGTGTAGTGATAAAATAAGTTTACTAGCCAAAGAGGTGCCACCTTCTTGGAAGAGGATAAAATACTGAGAACAGAGTGAAAAATGGAAATCCAGGAAGATCTAGAATGTCAACACACATATTTTGTGTTGGAAGTTTGGAAACGAGAAAGACAAGAAGGTTGTGAACAATTATGGCAGACCTAGCCTATTTTCAGAGGGGGCATAGAAATTAAGTCTGAGGGTTTCAATAGAATCGTGGCAAAAGATATTGTAGGTTCTTGAAGGAGAAGAACGCCAATTTTGCTGTAAATGGCGAAGTCAATGGCCTGGCCAGCACTCATATCTATTATTTATATATATAAAAATGAATGTATGTGTGTCTGTCTGTCCTTTATGCCTGACCAAACCACTCATTGGAACGCCATGAAACTTTGGGAAGTTATTTAGTATAGTACTGGGAAGGTTTCTAGCAAATAAAATTTTTGAAATAACTTTTCGCTTTAAAATAATCAAGATAAATATTCTAATTTATCTGTTATAATTCAACAATCTGCTCTAAATATTATCATGATGATACGATGATTTTGTAATGTAGAAAATTAGGAAAGACAAAATTCAGGATGACACGGCAATTTATTTGAGACAAGAAAAATGATACAATTCAAAGGCAAGATACTATTCCTTTAACTTCCAATTACCGAGGGAACCAATTAATATTGATTTTATTCAACTTTTCAAGTATTTTTAAAGGGACCGGGAAAAAATGTTCACTTTATCGAGAGATTCGTTAGACAAATCTTTACTCGGGTAAAACCCGGGCGAAGCCGGGTACATCCATACAAGAATAATGATACAATTCCAAGGCAAGATACTATTCCTTTAACTTCCAATTACCGAGGGAACCAATTAATATTGATTTTATTCAACTTATAAAGTATTTTTCAAGGGACCGGGAAAAAATGTTCACTTTATCGAGAGATTCGTTAGACAAACCTTTACTCGGGTAAAACCCGGGCGAAGCCGGGTAGGTCCGCTAGTTCAGGAATAAAAGAAACACCTCAGCCAAATGGAATTCTTTATTTTCATTAAATATTTCGGTGAATATCCTTTATCCCATCATCAGGATTGAATATCAGCTGATTACAGTAGAATATCAGTAGAATATTGTCTTACAGGAATGGAAGGTATCTAAACAGAAATGTCCAACTTGTTTCAAATATTAGGCTGGTGTACAAATAATGGATTCTACATTGTCGATATTGAAGCATTGATAGCTTCATATTCCAATATTTGAATAAATTGTTATATCAAGTAGAACATCTCTGTAAAGCAAGCATGTCAAACTCAAATCCTAACACGGGCCAAATAAAAAAGTAATAAGATTATGTGGGCCGCAAAAAAAGAAAACAAGTAATTAAATTTTTATAGTAACATTTATAAAACGAAAAAATTAAAATTATACCGCAAATGTTTCTTTTTAAAAATCGAAATTTATTTTCAAATTCGCGGTATAATTTTAATTTTCGTTTTACAATCATCAGCCGCGTTATATTGTATTTTAAATAGTAACATTTATGTAGGTTTATTTTTAAAAATACTAATAAGAAAAAAGAAAGTAAAGTTAATATTTTCTCCCTGATATTTGGCATCTCTTTTCTGCTACCATCTTTCCTACTTCGGGGGAAATCTTGTTCGCAGTGATTAATTTTAAAACTGACCCAAGGTGTCCGTACTCTCATCACAGGCAATGGAAAATGCTTCGAAACAAGATGATTTTTCTTTTATCTGATCATTTAAATTTCTGGCCATATCAGTAACTCTTTCCACAACAGTATTTCGAGACAAAGATATTGCTTGAAACGTCTTCACACTTCCAGGACAAACAATTTCTGCAGCTTTAATTAAACATTCCTTGATGAAATCACCTTCAGTAAAAGGTTTTGAGTGTTTAGCTATCATCTCCGATAAAACGTCGCTTGCAAGCACCGCCGCTTCACTCTCTTGTGATACTTTAGTAAACATAAACTGTTGTTTTTTCATTCCCAACTTGAGCTCTTTTAACTTTTCTTGTCTCATTAAACCTTCGTAGGTATCATATTTTGATTTATGTTGTTCATAATGACGTTTAATGTTATATAATTTTGGTACACTAATAGCATTATTACATATCAAGCAGATGATTTTATCTTTTACTTCAGAGCAAAAATACTCTAATTCCCACTTTTCTTGAAAATTCCTATGTTCGTCAGCAATTTTTCGTTTAGTTTTACTGCCACTTGGTTTTGATGAAGACATTGAATACAAAGGTCTGAAAAAAAATTAGTAATCGCTAACACAAAATAATAAAACGTTTTAATTAATATTTAATTTTTTTTTTTTAATTAATATTTTTTAACTTACCAGACACTGAATAACTGCACAAATTATTGAAGGTAACTTTAAAAAAAAAATTTTTTCTACTCCAAAAGAATATTTTCTTTAAACTTTAAGGCACACAATACTTATGGCGATGTACATACGTTATGTATGTAGGTATAATATTATCAAAACTTACGACTTATGTATGGCGACCAGTGGTTCAATATTAATAAATAAATTATGTATAATTACAATTTTTAAAAATTAGGCTACAAATTTTTATTAATTTTTTTTTTTATTTATAAAAAATTTTTATTAAAATATATTGTCTGGTGGGCCGCAAATTTATTTGTTGTGGGCCGCATGAGGCCGCGAGTTTGACATGCTTGCTGTAAAGGAACAAGGCTCTAACCTTGATAAAGCACAGTTTGGATTATAGATTATAATACAAGAAAATAAGACCTAATCCAAATAATTTAATTTGGATTATTTATTAATATTATTTGGATTAGGTTTTATTTTCTTGTATTAAGGCTCTATCCTTGTAAATACGCTAAATGTGATAAACCTGTACATATTATCTCCTGTAAATATCATGGGCAGGGTTGCTCTTTTTGAGTGGTACCTTATAAAGTTATTTTTGAACTGGAACTCTGTAAAGGACACCCAGTTGCAGAGCCAAAGTGTCCTTTAGGGAGAAATGTTCTCTTACCAGAGAGTAGATACATAGTAATAATTAATAAATAAAAATACATTTTCAGAAAAAGTTTTTATTTAAATGCACTAAAAATATATCTCTATATATATAAAAATGAATGTTTGTATGTTTGTATGTTTGTTTGTCTTTGTCTTTGTTTGTATGACTCCTATACAAATTCGCAGTAGATCACTAATTCAAACCAAAATTTCCATACATAGGTAAAAAATAACGGGGAAGACGATAGGCTATTTCAAAAAATATATAAATCAATTATTAAAACTATATATTCAAATTATTCAACTTAGCTCACAAACAGCGCCCTCTAGAACGCGTGGGCATCTGACGGCGGCGCGCGCCCATTGGCTGTTTTATACTCTTTACTTTTGTTTAGCTTTTAAATAACATATTTTCTTCTCTACTTTGCCTATTTTTATCACTATTTTATACTCTTTTCTTTTGTTTAGCCTTTAGAGATCTGAGATGCCTCCCAAGAAACGCAAACCTATTGGAAAAGTCCTACCAAAAGTGAGTAAAAAAAGAAATGTGCGAAGTGCTGAGACTGCTGTGCAACGTGAGCATCGTCTTAGGATTAATCGAGAAAGGGCCAGTACTTCGAGAGCGGCGGAATCCGTGGGACAGCGTGAGAACAGGCTTCAACAAGAGAGAGACAGGGCCAGTACCTCAAGAGCGGCGGAATCCTTGGAACAGCGTGAGAACAGGCTTCAACAAGAGAGAGACAGGGCCAGTACCTCAAGAGCGGCGGAATCCGTGGGACAGCGTGAGAACAGGCTTCGGCAAAATAGAAACAGGGCCAGTACCTCAAGAGCGGCGGAATCCTTGGAACAGCGTGAGAACAGGCTTCAACAAGAGAGAGACAGGGCCAGTACCTCAAGAGCGGCGGAATCCGTGGGACAGCGTGAGAACAGGCTTCGGCAAAATAGAAACAGGGTCAGTACTTCGAGAGCGGCAGAAACCCCACAAGAACATACGGCCAGGATTCTGCATGTCAGGGAAAGAACTTTGGCCTCACGAAACTCGCGTGATAGACTTTCCAATTTACTTTTAGAAGGTTTTAATTATGATTCGTGCAAAAATTACGAACAACACCCAAGTATTACTATCGGCCAAATGTCTATAGTATGTAACTACTGTAAAGCAAAGAAATTTAAAGATGAGCCTCCTGGCTTCTGCTGTAAAAATGGAAAAGTTTATCTTTCACCTCCGCAATTACCACCAGATGAGCTTTTTTCTTTGATGTCTGGCAATTCATCCAAATCCAATCATTTTTTAAGGAATATAAGAAAATACAATTCATGTTTCCAAATGACTTCGTTTGGTGCCACATCATTTTCAGAAGAAAGTGTTTTTCCAACAACTTTCAGGGTTCAAGGTCAGGTGTACCATAGAGCAGGTTCATTATTACCCTCACTTGATCAGCCTCCCCAATTTTTACAAATATTCTTCGTGGAAGATGCTCAGCTAGAGGTGAACCAAAGATGCCATTTCAGTTCTGCCTTGCGACATGGTACAGTATTGTGCCTACAGCGTATGTTTCATCAATGCAATCAACTTATAAAAATATTTAAAACAGCATTGGAGAATATGCCATCAGATGAATACAAGTTAGTAATAAGGGCTGATAAAACACCATCAGGTGAACACGAACGCCGTTTCAATGCTCCTCAAAGTAATGACGTTGCTGTAGTTCTATCAGCGGATGAGTTTAATCAACGTGACATCATTATACAACGCCGCAGCAATGCACTGAAACGCATTTCTGAAAAACATAGATCTTATGATCCACTTCAATATCCTATAATATTTTGGGACGGCGAGGATGGCTACCATTTTAACTATAGACAGATAGACCAAAATACAGGTGTACCAACTAATAGAAAAGTTTCAGCTATGAGCTTTTATTCATATAGAATAATGGCCAGGGATAATGTTTATAATCACATTTTAAATTGCAGGCAATTATTCAGTCAATATATTGTAGATATGTATGCAAAAATTGAGAGCGAGCGTCTTCTTTACATCCGTCTTAATCAAAAAGAGCTCAGAGTGGAAGAATACATTCACTTGAGGGATGCTGTTGCCAATGATGGGATGGTTGCTAATTTTGGAAAATTGGTGATACTGCCAGCTACTTTCACAGGAAGTCCTCGACACATGCACGAGTACACACAAGATGCCATGGTCTTTGTTAGAACTTATGGACGCCCCGATCTTTTTATAACATTTACATGTAACCCTTCATGGCCTGAAATTAATGCCGAACTCTTTAATGGACAGAAACCGATGGACCGCCATGACCTGACAGCCAGAGTGTTCAAATTAAAGTTGAATAAATTAATTGCTCTAATAACAAAGCAATGCATATTTGGGGAGACTCGATGTTGGATGTTCACAATTGAATGGCAAAAACGCGGACTACCACATTCACATATTTTAATCTGGCTTAAAGACAAAATTCATCCTATTCAAATTGATAATGTTATTTCCGCTGAGATACCAAACCCAGAGGAAGACCCCAATCTCTATGAAGTGGTGATAAAAAATATGATCCATGGACCATGTGGCACTTTTAATATAAATGCACCATGTATGAAAAATGGCAAGTGCAGCAAAAATTACCCAAGAGACCTGATTAGTGATACACAAACTGGGTTTGATGGTTATCCTCGCTATAGGAGACGAGCCCCAGAAAATGGAGGTTTCAAAGGCAAGCTGAAGGGCCGAGGAAACACTGAAATTGAAGTTGACAACAAATGGGTTGTTCCATACTCCCCACTTCTTTCTAGAATGTTCAAGGCCCACATAAATGTTGAATATTGTCATTCAGTTAAGTCTATCAAGTATATTTGCAAATATGTGAATAAGGGCAATGATATGGCCATTTTTGGACTTTCCAAAGAAAACACTAATGATGAAATATCTCAGTACCTGTTGGGTAGATATATCAGTAGCAATGAAGCAGTTTGGCGAATATTGAGTTTTCCTATTCATGAACGTCATCCAAACGTTGTTCACCTTAGTGTTCATTTGGAGAATGGCCAAAGGGTGTATTTCACCAATGCTAATGCCCGGACAGTTGCGGCAGCACCACCAAACACTACTTTAACGGCTTTCTTTCAATTGTGTCAACAGGACCCGTTCGCAAAAAATTTGCTCTATCCTGAGGTTCCACGATATTACACTTGGAATGCTTCAAGAAAGAGTTTCTGCAGAAGGAAGCAAGGAACATCAGTTCCCGAACATGAAGGCATATTTGCCAGTGAAGCTCTCGGTCGAGTATATACTGTTCACCCTAACAATGCGGAATGTTTTTTTCTCAGAATGCTGCTTCATACAGTCCGAGGACCAACTTCATTTTCATCTTTAAAATGTGTTAATGGTGAAGAATGTCGCACATTCAGAGAAGCTTGCCAAAAGCTTGGCTTACTTGAGGATGATCAACACTGGGATAATGTATTATCAGAAGCAGCAAGTCAGTCTTTTCCTGAACAAATCAGAGAACTCTTTGCCATTCTACTGACCACCTGCAACCCATCCAATCCTCAAAATTTGTGGGAGAAATATCGTGAGAGCATGAGTGAAGATGTACTTATCAAAGCCAGAAGAGCTAACCCTACTCTTGACATAAACTTCTCATCCGATATTTTCAATGAAGCTCTTTTATTGTTACAAAATAAGTGTCTGGCCATCAATGATAGGACATTATCACAGCTAGGCTTGCAATCCCCGGAGCGATGTCAGCCGACAATATTAAATAGAGAACTTATGAGAGAAAAGAACTACAATATTGAACAACTTCGCAGGTTTGTTGATTCCAAGAAGCCTCTCTTGGTTGAAGATCAAAGAGAGGCATATAATAGCATTATGGACTGCATCAATAAACAACAGGGTGGCATTATTTTCCTTGATGCACCCGGTGGAACTGGGAAAACATTTTTAATTAATTTATTACTTGCTGAAGTCCGATCAAAGAATGCAATTGCACTTGCTATTGCCTCATCAGGGATAGCTGCCACACTCATTGCTGGAGGCCGTACAGCGCATTAAATGCTTAAATTACCATTAAACATTGCTAACGAACAATATCCCACATGTAACATTAGCAGTACATCTGGTCAGGCCCAAGTACTCAAAAGTTGTATAATCATTGTATGGGATGAATGCACTATGGCTCATAAGCATTCTCTTGAAGCCCTCGATAGAACTTTGCGAGACTTAAAGGGAAATAATAAACTAATGGGAGGAATTCTACTACTTCTAGCCGGTGACTTTCGTCAAACTCTCCCAGTCATACCGAGGTCAACTCCTGCTGATGAAATCAATGCTTGCCTTAAAGCTTCAGTTCTTTGGAAGCACATTAAAAATATTACATTAAGAACCAATTTGAGAGTACAAGTTTTAGGGGAACACTCTGCACAGAATTTCGCTCGCAAGCTTTTACAGATTGGTGAAGGTACATTCCCAAATGGATCCCCAATGTGTGATGTATCTTTTCCTCTTGATTTTGGAAATATAGTTTCATCTGTTGGGGAACTTATAGATAAAGTTTTTCCAAATATAGCAGAAAATTTCAGAAATCACGGATGGTTGTGTGAGCGAACAATTCTTGCTCCTAGAAACGACGCTGTTGATGAAATAAACAACTGCATCCAGGATATGCTTCCTGGCTCCGTAACTGAATACAATTCAATTAATACAATGGTTGATGTTGATGACACTGTGAATTATCCGTCTGAGTTTCTCAACTCTCTCAACCCATCTGGATTGCCACCACATCATCTACGGCTTAAGATTGGCTCGCCCATCATGCTCCTCCGAAATCTTGACCCTCCTAAGCTTTGTAACGGTACAAGACTTTGCGTAAAAAGACTGTTGCCTAATGTCATTGAGGCAACAATTTTAACTGGGAAGGAGAATGGAAAAGATGTGTTGATTCCTCGCATTCCATTGATACCGAATGACTTTCCTTTTCTTTTTAAACGCTTGCAATTCCCTGTACGGTTGGCATTTGCCATCACCATCAACAAGGCCCAGGGGCAATCCCTCAAGTGTTGTGGTGTCAATCTTGAATCGCCATGTTTTTCCCATGGGCAGTTATATGTAGCATGCTCAAGAGTTGGCTCACCAAATCATTTGTACATATATTGTAAAGATGGAAAAACTAAAAATATTGTTCATAGACAGGTTTTATAAAATTGCAGAAGCCATTGCTTAAATTTTAGCATGCGCAGTAATATATACCAAGTAATGCTTACATATAAATTTATAATGCTGATATATATCTTAATAAATATTGTTGCAATGTTCTGTCCGCTTTACCTTTTTTTCGGTGTTCGCTTTCCCCATATTATATACTAGCAGAGTGACCCAGGCAATGCCCGAGGAATGCTCTAACCAAATATATATTCACTAGGGCAGATAAGCACTCGGGTAAATCCCGGGCGTACCCCGGGTCACTCTGCTATTATGTCTAAAAGTGAATGTATGTCCGGTATACAAATTTGTAGGAGTTCACTAATTCGAACCAATATTTTAATACATATGTACAAAAAATACAAGGAAAACGATAGGCTAATTCAAATTATATAAAAGTGGATATTCTGATTTCAGTACAATTTTGATTAAATTATGCTGATGCAAACAAATAGATTATGCTAATAACAAACAATTATAAAAAAAATTCTTATCTAAATATATATCACTCGGGTAGATATGCACACGGGTAAACCCCGGGCGAAGCCGGGTACATCCGCTAGTATCTTATATTTTTAAATAAAAAAAGATTTGATTTTCTGTTTGAATTTTAGATCATTTTGAGGATTATAGTAATGCAGTTATTTGCTGGCTCTTTTTAGTACTAAATGGTATTGGTGATGCAGTCGTGGCTATAATCTTGAAAAGTAAAATTATGAAAATGGTTTTGATCAGATATTGATTTATTTGAGCTGAGGTATGAATTCATATGAAAAACATAATTTTGTACAAGTACTGCCTGGCTTAAGGCGTAAGAATAAATAAAACAAAATATTATTTACATAATTACAAAGTTTTGGGCCGGCCATTGAAGCAACAACAATCGGTTTTATATAGGGTAAGCGTGACCTCTGGCGGTCGATTTAACAGAATATTTGTATCTATGAAATATATAATTTTAAATAAAATAATATTTTAATATGACATTTAAATAATACCTTTATATAACATTTCCCCCCTGTGAAAAGAATAATATGGGCAGAGAGAAAAGTGAAAAAAATATAGTTAAAAAAAAAGATAAAATGATGATAAAGAGAATAAGGTGAGAAATAAAAAGGTGATATTCCATGATCATATTGGCTTGTTGTGAGCCAATAGATTGGAAATAGCAAAGTGATACATAATGTAATGATTGTTAAAGAGAAAAAAAGATGTTCCATAATCGTATTGGCTTATTGTGAACCAATAGATTGGAAAAGACATTGAAAAATACACATATTATATTAATGAGGAAGGAAAATAAAATGAATAATAAATTACATTAGTAAAGGATAGGTGGAAACATAGGATAATTATAAGAAAAAAGGTTTTTTGTGAAAAGCAATAAACAGTAGGCAAAGGGAATATTATATGTACAAAAGGCAAATGTGAAAACAAGGTATGAACATGTAAACTTTTTTAAAAAGTAATGGTAGGAATAAAGAATGGTCATTTTGAAGAAAAAGAATCAAGGTGAACAAAAACAAAGGTTGAATTTACATATGTTGGTCTCGCTAAATTTACATATTTGTTAGGCACGCTTTCAGATATTTACACAGGAAATAAGTAATGGGGGTAAAAATGTAAATTTTTGAAAATAAAAACATATTAAGAAATAAAATCAAACAAGAAACTATCAAAATAATAAAAGTTAGGGAATTTAACCCTCGAGCGCGCGCGCTAGAAATGTAACGTACTTGCGCGCGCTGGGTGAAATTTACCCGATATTAAAATTACATATTTTGAATATAAATATTAACTGAGAAAAAACAAAACCTTTTCTATTTCAAAGTAATAACATTTTAATTTTCAAAAAAGGCAATTATAAATAAAATATTTATATTTTTTACACAGATTAAACATTTTAAAAACTATTCTTGAATAATCCTCAAAATTGGTAATGGCATATAAAATATGAAACTATTGCTCCTTTTCAATATTAAATATATAAAATTCCATGAGGATATTTTAGACAAATCATTGCAAACTGAAATTGTATGTCCTTTATAAATTGGCTTTGCACATTTATGGCACAAAGTCGAGGTCTTCCTGTCCTTACTGGAGGGACACACTACATCTGGTAGGAAGCTTTATCTTGCGGTTCCTGACCTTCTTTATGGCTTGAAGTGCCTTCTAAAAATAATTGAAATAAATATTTAGAGTATACATTTATGATTTAAATTAACTTAACTGTAAAAAAAGGAAATTTTTAATAGTCTTTTAGGCAGTGAAGAAATGATTTTTCTTTGATTTAGTTCCTCTTTGATGAGTTCAAGGGCCAAAACTTTCAAGAAATTTCTTCAAAAGAGCTTCTAAAGGTGTATTTTAATTTTTTGCTTCTTCACCTTTCAAGCCTAGTAAATGTGTAATGACATTAGGCGTTCTCAGCTTTACTGTTTGTGAAGGACAATTTTTGAACCATTTGATTTTCGAGGCTCTCCCTATATAAAAATGTGTTTGTGGGATAATTCCCTTATTCCACAAAATTCCTATATCTGAATATATTCCAGTGTCACTTCCATAAAAATTTTCATTTAGATGATCTTCTTCAATATCACCTTCTACAATAATCTCTTCTTGATCTAATAAATATGACCTTCTTCCCTCCATTTTATATAGAATTATAGGCTGATAAATATATCAACCCATTATAGTTATTTTTTTAAATTATTAATTCGAATTATTTATCTCACTTTAAAAAATGTTATAAAAAAAATGCAACAAAAAAATTACGTGAGTGCGCGCGCCGGGTAATTTTTACCCGACAGTGACAATAGATGGAATTTCAGTGGGAGCTGTCAAAATGTGAAACCAAAACTTTAGACTAATTGATGAGTCAGGAAGCTAAACGAAACCACATCTCCGCCAACCGATTTTTTATTGGTTAATTCTCCATTCAAATGTTGCCATGGGTAATTTTCACCCGGCGCGCGCAATGCCGGGTTAAACACAAGATGGAAATGTGTGTGAAGCTATAAGGCCTAGTGGTCATATGATAAGCAATAGGGAATTCGGAATATATTGAAACATAATTTGATAATATGAGAAACATTAAGGTTTAGCTAATTTTTAATAAAGAAATTGAACGTGAGAAAGATGTTAATTTGTTGTTGTTTTCTTGGCCGACTGTTTTACATACAAAATTTTAAAAAATGATATTTGTAAATGGTTTAAATTATTTGAAGATAAAAAATGGCATGATATATATTATGGCATTTAGGAGCTAACTATACAAAGGAAAATAAGGTTTAAAAGGATTGAAGAGTGTGTTACTACAGTCGAACTTGGATAATTCGAACCCCAAGGGACCATAAAAAAATTCGAATTATCCAAAAATTCGAATTAAAGATGTTAAATTATTTATATAGGAAATTCTAGGGACCAAGATAAATATTCGAATTAAAGAGGTTTTCGAATTAAAGAAGTTCGAATTATCCAAGTTCTACTGTATTTAAAAAGGCAAAAACAGCTATGGTTAAATTGATATCTAAGAATGAGTTAACAAAAAGGGAAATAACTATAAACAGGCGATTGAAACTATTGTAAATAAGAGAGAAAAAGTTAAAACGGGGCAAATTATGTAAAAGTCAGATACAAAGTACCTTGGAAGGGATGATTCCGGCTGGAGTTGGGCGGAAGGTGTGATGGCTGGATTTGGCTGTAGATGGAGATGACTTGTTGAAGCTATGGTTGCTTGGAGATGGCTATTTTTGATTGGAGATGGCTGTTTTCTTGGAAATGGCTATGTTTTCTTGGAGATGGCTATGTTTTCTTGGAGTTTGTCTATGGCTTGATGATGACTATGGTTACTTGTAGGTGACTATTTTTCGATGGAGAAGGCTATTTTTGATTGGGGTAGGTTATGTTTGATTTGCATAATTAAGAATGAGCTATGTTTGGTTGAAATGAACTATTTTTGATTGAAATGAACTATTTTTGATTGTGAAAGCTATTTTTGATTGAAATGAACTATTTTTGATTGTGAAAGCTATTTTTGATTGAAATGAACTATTTTTGATTGTGAAAGCTATTTTTGATTGAAATGAACTATTTTTGATTATGAAAGCTATTTTTGATTGAAATGAACTATTTTTGATTGTGAAAAGTTATTTTTGGTAGAGATGGCTATAGTAGATTGTTGAAGATTTGCATATTAGTTTTGATTTTACCTTTTTTTTTTCACACAAGTTTCAGATATCCTGTCGACTAATCTTATATTTTTAAATAAAAAAAGATTTGATTTTCTGTTTGAATTTTAGATCATTTTGAGGATTATAGTAATGCAGTTATTTTCTGGCTCTTTTTAGTACTAAATGGTATTGGTGATGCAGTCGTGGCTATAATCTTGAAAAGTAAAATAATGAAAATGGTTTTGATCAGATATTGATTTATTTGAGCTGAGGTATGAATTCATATGAAAAACATAATTTTGTACAAGTACTGCCTGGCTTAAGGCGTAAGAATAAATAAAACAAAATATTATTTACATAATTACAAAGTTTTGGGCCGGCCATTGAAGCAACAACAATCGGTTTTATATAGGGTAAGCGTGTCCTCTGGCGGTCGATTTAACAGAATATTTGTATCTATGAAATATATAATTTTAAATAAAATAATATTTTAATATGACATTTAAATAATACCTTTATATAACATATATATATTTTATCTTCTTGTCATTGAGCAATTGGATAGATGTATCTGAGTGAAAATAAAAGCGGCGGGGGACGATCATCATGAATTTCGAACCTAATGTGATTTAATATGTAGCAACTGATTAGCGATTTTTATAAGTGTTTGCTATATTTTAACCTATTTTCTAAATACAGTATAACCTCGTTAATCCGACACACCCCAATTCGACACTCGGCGATAATTCGACCATGTTCTGATGTCCCGACCTCCGGCCTATCAAATAACAAACCGTAATTCGACATATCGATAATACGACACTTCCGATAGTTCGACCATTTTAAAATTCGAATTTCGACAGTTGAATGTTTTTTACTTACAACTTTCCGCTAAAAAGGGGTTACGGCGGCGATCGCCGGGCGCCGATAGGATCGCGGGCGCGCACTTTTGGTTCCTGGTTAGTTTAAGTTTCACTTTGCAGTGCCGTTGCGCAATGTCGCGAGTGTTATTGTATTTTTTTTTTCAACACTGGGATTTAGGCTTTGTGCGCTATTTAACAATAATATTTTTTTTTAAATTTCAACATTAAAATATTTTGGTGATTTTAAAATTTACAAATAATTTCCTTTTAAATAAATAAATCTTTATAAAATGAAGCCACAATGATTATGATAACATTTTATTCAATATTCCATTTGTGTTATTTTAAAAGATTTAAACAAAAAATCAATAACACCTGCAGCAGCAGTGGATGACTTTAATACATTAAAATTTATTTATTAAAAGACATTTCAGAGGAAGAAAGGCATGCATGTTTTTTCAAAATGACCAACTGGAATACATCCTGAATAGGATTTCAGTGCAAAAACAGACATCTATAAAGGAATTTTTTAAAAGATCTTCATGATTATTTTTAAATAATATTTTAAAATTTTCTTTTTATTTACCATATTTATTTCCTTTCAACTGCTATATTTTTCAATTAGAATAAAATATTATTTAATATATTATATTTGATATTTTAATGTCTGTAAGTTAATATTTGATTATATTACTGAAAAGAAACACATTGCCAGTAAATTTATTTGTTACAATTATTTATGTTTCTAAAATATGTATTAATGCCATTTTGTCACTGATACTAAAAGTTAATCATAAACACAAGGTAATAAGACCAAATCCAAATAAATAAATAGTGTGTGACGTTTCGGTAACAGCGTCTGAAGATGGTAACAACGCTGTTACCGAAACGTCACACACTATTTATTTATTTGGATTTGGTCTTATTACCTTGTGTTTATAATCTACAATCCAAATTGTGCCTCATCAAAAGTTAATCATGAAAATAAAATAAAAACACACAATGGTTTCAATTAATATCATTAATTTATATTACAAGGCTATTTTTAAAAAATATTATTTTAGCGAGTTAGATGATTACCTAATCATCAGACTTTAATTCAACACTTCCTTTAATTCAACCGAAAGCTCTGATCCCTTGGGGTGTTGAATTAAAGAGGTTCAACTGTATGATGGTTCCCCGCTGCTTTTATTTTCACTCAGATACATCTAATTGCTCAATGGAAAAAATATAAAATATTTTATTTTTTCCTTTTTAGTGCATTTTAATAAAAGCTTTTTTTAAAAATGTAGTTTTACTTATTAATTATTTTGTTAGTTTTTAATCATGAATTTACAAAACTTAGAATCAAAAGTTCACTGGGGATTAGGCCTTAAATAGAAGGGAGGTCTGCTCACGGCAGATTGGATAAAGTAAGGGGCCTAACACAAGACTAAAAAGAAATATATAAATTTGCTCATTTCTGGCCATTCCAACTACCCAGAAGTCTGAAAATTTGTACATTTGCATTGTTCATTGGACATGACATGAGTCCAGACCAGAACTGCGACTGTGGACAAATACAAACAATGCACCATATCCTAAGGGACTGTCCTCGAAGATTCTTCCAGGGAACACTTGGGGATATCCACCGGTGCACAGAGGAGGCCCTGGAGTGGATTCGTCACCTCGACATTCCACTCTAGAGAAACTTGCCAACATTGTTGTATTGTGCTGTAAAAAGCAATATCATACGCAATAAATAAAATTGGACTGAATAAGTCTTAAAAATTGCATACTTCTGTGTGATCTGGAAGTATTATTAAAATTAATTTACAAAATTTGAAAGGCAATTTGGAAATTTGGCAATTTCTGGTCACCCTGACAACCCAGAAGTCTGAAAATTTGTCAACTTGCATAGTCATCGGGTTCTGAAGAGTTTACCAAATTTCAGATTCCTAGGTGCTCTAAAAGTATATTAAAAATCGATTGCAAGATTTGTGAACAGACTGACAGACAGGGAGAAGCAAGTTAAATAAAATCTTTTAAAAATGATCATTTTGACAATTTAAAAAACGGTCCGCTGAAGAGAAGTGTCCTGTAGTGGGAGTATCCACTAATGGAGGGTGGTCTACTATATAAAATTTTTAAAGCCTATATTTATCCATTATATATATTTAATGTTATCATTTTGTTCTGATAATAAATATATTTTTAAAACTTTATTTAACTTACTCCCTGTCTATACTTATATACTTACAGTCTGAAATTTGGTACACTTGTTCATAACTGATGACAATGGAAGTTGACAAAATTTCAAACTTCTGGGTAGTTGGGGTTCGGCAATGGAGTAATTTTAATTTCTATATTTACTTTCAAATTTTGTGATCAATTTTGATATACTTTAATATAACACAGAAGTCTGAAAATTTGCAAACTCACTCAATGCTGCTAACAATGTAAGTTGACAAAATTTCAGACATCTAGGTGGTTGGAGTGGTCGGTAATGGATTATTTTTTTATATTTCCTTTCAGATTTAGCGATCAATTTTTAATAAACTTCCTGACTACTATGTAGTCTGGTATTATAGACTATTTTATTCCTACTAACATTGCAAGTGTACAAAATATGAAATTTCTAGGCAGCAGTGGTGATTGGGATTAGACTAGAGAAGAGATGATAAGGCACAATTTGGATTATAACAACGCTGTTACCGAAACGTCGCACATTTATTTGGATTTGGTCTTATTACCTTGTGACTAGGGAAGAGAATTTGTATATTTCCTTTCAAATGAAGAAAAATAGCCGCCTTTGTTTCAAAGGCATATTGAGCATATGGAGTTCCATAAAATGGGGTTGGGGTGTTTGGGATTGATCTAATATTATATTTCCATGCAATTTTTGCAATAGATAACAAATGAAAACATCAAGACGTGAGTGTTTCCCTCACAAATAAATCAAACAATGGAAACACTTGCGTCTTGATGTTTTCATTTGTTATGTATAGATGCCGCGTTATTGCTTTGTATTAATATTGTAATAGTGTTTAAATATACACCCAGACCACATAAAAACCTGAAATTTTATACTCGCTCAATCCAGCTAACAATGCAAGTCTACAAATTTTAAGACTTCTGGGTTGTCAGGAATGGACTAATTTCTATATTTCTTCTCAAATTTTGTGATCAATTTTCAATAAACTTCCAAACCACATAAAAGTCTGAAAGGTTGCACACTCAATCAAGCTAACAACGCAAGTATACAAAATATCACTTCTAGATGGCCGTGATGTTCTGGTATAGACAATAGAATGGAATTTGTATATACAGTAAAACCTCCCTGTAAGGAACACCTAATTTCAGAGCCAAAGTGTCCTTTAGGGAAAGGTGTCCTCTTACCGGAGAGTTGCTAAATAGTAAAAATTGTAATTTTGCAAATGAAAATTGTCTTTGTAGAGAGGTGTCCACTAGCGGGATGTCTGCTAATGGGAGGTTCTACTGTATATCAAAAGGAGAAAATAGGTGCAGCATTTTGTGGTGTAATGAGAAGTTCCGTAAAAATAAATCTGTAATATGAACTAGAGCTATAAACAATTGTGAGGATATTGTCAGAATAATATAAGCATTTTAAATAATTCCAACACAAATTTTCAACCAATTTAAAAAAATTAAACATAATATATAAAGTCGAACCTCTTTAATTCAACACCCCAAGAGATCAGAGCTTTCAGTTGAATGAAAGGAAGTGTTGAATTAAAGTTATATGATTAGCTAATCATCTAACATGTTAAAATAGTATTTTTTTAAAGAGCTTTGTAATATAAATTAATGATATTAATTGACACCATTGTACTTTTTTATATTTATTTTTATTTTCATAAATAACGTTCAGTGTCAGGGACAAAATGGCATTAATACATATTTTCAAAACATAATTACAAATACAATTTTAACATATAATTGAATAATAGCAGTTGAAAAAGGTAAATAAATATGGAAAAAATATATATAGTGTATAACCTCGTTAATTCGACACACCCCAATTCGACACTCGGCGATAATTCGACCATGTTCCGATGTCCCGACCTCCGGCCTATCAAATAACAAACCGTAATTCGACAGTATCGATAATACGATAGTTCCGATAGTTCGACCATTTTAAAATTAGAATTTCAACAGTTGAATGTTATTTTACATGCAACTTTACCGCTAAACAGTATTACGGCGGCGACGATCGGCATCGGCGGGCGCCGATAGGATCGCGCCTGCGCACTTTTGGTTTCTGGTTAGTTTAAGTTTCACTTTGCAGTGCCGTTGCGCAATTTTGCGGATGTTATTGTTGTTGTTTTTTACGCTGGAATTTCGGCATCATGCGCTAACTAATAATAATTTTTATTTTTTTTATTTTTATCATTGAAATATTTTAGCTATTTTTAAATTTATAAATAATTTCTTTTTAAATAAATAAATCTTTATAAAATGATCTAACAATGATTATGATAACATTTTAATTCAATATTCTGTGTTAATTTGAATAAATGAGTGGGGCAAGAATGTCAGGTTCTGCCAAAAAAAATTGGAAACGTAGTCAGTATCACCAGCTCACTTATGTGGAAAAAATGAAAATTATAGAAGAAATAGAACAAGGAAAATCACATAGTCAAGTTTCCAGAGAGAGAAATATTCCATGGTCCACCATTAGCACAATTTTTGAAAATAAATTCGCCATAAAATCGGCCTTTTTAAAATCTAATTTTAGCTCTACCTTGAAACGTGATCGTGACGGGGAATTCCCAGAGATTGAAGAAGCCCTGTTTAGGTGGATAAGGCAGGCAAATGCCATGAAACTTGCCATAAATGGCAATATCTTGAAAGAAAAGGCTATACTCTTGGCCTTGAAAATGGGTCAAGATAATTTTGAAGCTAGCAATGGCTGGATAGAAAAGTTTAAGGCCAGAAGGAATATTGCTTTTAAACGACTTCATGGAGAAGCTGGAAGTGTGGATGCCAATAGTGTAGCCACTTGGAAAGGTGGGATTATTCCTTCACATTTAGCTAAATATAGCCCACAGGACATTTTCAATGCTGATGAAACAGGGTTATTTTATAAACTTTTGCCTAATCAAACAATGACTATCAGAGGTGAGAAATGTGAAGGGGGTAAGAAGTCTAAAGAGAGAATTACAGTGTTGGTATGCTGTAATATGGATGGAAGTGAAAAACTGCCTTTACTTTATATTGGGAAATATAGAAGACCACGATGCTTCCATGGCATGAATATTCCCTCAAATTATCATTTTAATAAAAAAGCCTGGATGACTGGGGCAATTTTTACGGATTGGCTGAAAAAATTGGACCAAATATTCAAAAGAAGAGAAAGAAAATTTTTATTAATTTTAGATAATTGCCCAGCCCACCAAATACCTGAAGGGTTACAGAACATTGAAATAAGATTTTTGCCCGCCCTAACTACAAGTGCATTACAACCCTGTGATATGGGTATCATTAAAGCCCTAAAAGACCAATATAGGAAACGAATGATAACGTATCTTCTCAATTGCATGGAAGAAAAAAAAATGCTCAAGTACATTTACTCTGCAATTAGCTGGCTAGAGGCTGCATGGGTTGGGGTTAGTTTTTCCACAATAAAAAAAAATTGTTTTTCTCATTCAGGATTTGTGATGGATGAAGCAATGGAAGAAGTTGTTGAAGAAGAAATGAACAGATGTTTTGAGGCATTAAAAAAACATCAAGCCATTGATGTCAACTATATTGACTTCTTGGAAGTTGATAAAGATGTGCAAGTTGCTGGGGAACAGTCCATTGAAGAAATTGTAAAGGAGGTAAAGGGAAAAGAAGAAGATGAAGAGGTAGAGCCAACAGAAAAAGATTTAAACAAAACATCAATAACACCTGCAGCAGCAGTGGATGCCTTTAATACAATAAAAACTCTCTGTTATTTAAAAGACATTTCTGAGGAAGAAAGGCATGCATGTCTTTTAAAAATAGACTATCTGGAATACATCCTGAATAGGATTTCAGAGAAAAAAACAGACATCTATAAAATATATATATTTTTTTAATCTTGATTCTTTTCAAATAATATTTTTTAATTTTCTTTTTATTTTCCATATTTATTTTCTTTAAACTATCATTCAATTGGAATAAAATATTATTTGTTTCGAAAATATGTATTATTGCCATTTTGTCCCAGATACTAAAAGTTAATCATGAAAATAAAAAAATAAATATAAAAAAGTACACACACAATGGTTTCAATTAATATCATTAATTTATATTACAAAGCAATTTATAAAAAATATATATATTATTTTAATTCAACCGAAAGCTCTGATCCCTTGGGATGTTGAATTAAAGAGGTTCGACTGTATAATTATTTTAAAAGAATCATGATCTTTTAAAGAATTCCTTTATGGATATCTGTTTTTGTACTGAAATCCCATTCAGGGTGCATTCCAGCTGATCTATTTTCAAAATATATGCATGTCTTTCCTCCTCTGTAATGTCTTTTAAATAACAATAGGTTTAAGTGTATTAAATTCTATTTCTTCTATAAGTTTCCACATTAGTTGGCCATACTGACTATGTTTCCGAACTTTTTTGGCAGAACCTGACATACTTGCCACGCACTTATTTAAACTAACACAGAAATGGAATATTGAAATAAAATATTCTCTTAATCATTGTGGCTTCATTATAATGATTTGTTTATTTAGAACGAAAATATTAATAAATTTAAAAATAACTAAAATATTTCTATGTTGAAAATTAAAAAGAAAATATTATTCTCAAAGCGCATGATGCCTAAATGGCCAGCCTAAAAAAAAAAAATAATAATAACACTCACAACGGCACTGCAAAGTGAAACTAACCAAGATGCGATCCTAAAGTTCGCTTTTCGGTGGCCATCGCTTGCCTTTGTAATACCTTTTTAGTGGCAAAGTTGTATGTAAACAGCAACCTGTCGAAATTTGAATTTTAAAAGGGTCGAATTATCAATATTGTCGAATTACCGGTTGTTATTTGATAGTCCGTAGGTTGGGACATCAGAACATGGTTGAATTATCATAAGTCGAATTAACAAGATTATACTGTATATGCAAAACTATAATAAATAGAAAATCAACTAAGGAGGTAATTCGTACTAAAGTGACATTTTAATATGTAAATAAAATCAATTAAGACAGTGATAAAACAAAACAAGAGGGCATATGTATTAAACTATGTATTAACCCAGGGATCGGCAACCTGCGGCTCGTGAGCCACATGCGACTCTTTGGAAGTGAAGTTGTGTGTAGTACTTGCATAAATAATTTTTTTTATTTATGTGAGTACTATTTATTGTTGGCAAGAAAAAATGTTGTTAGCTCTTTAAAAACTTTTAAATTTTGTAAATTGTAATTTTTGACTCTTCCGTCTCAAAAGGTTGCCAACCCCTGTATAAAACTATAAAAGGAAACTATTGGAGAGAGTGTCCTTCTTCATTACAAGAATAACTCCGCCTTTGCCGGTCCCAAGCCCGGATGAAAAAGGAGGAGGGGGAGCAGTAACAAGCTCGCTAAAAAACCTGGGTTCAGCTGGCCTGGCTGATAGTACCCTGTAAGGGCTCCTAATCTAGGAATACAGGATGAGCAGCATTTGTACTCCATGTTATGAGCGGCTGCACATGGCGTCTGTTCCTCATGTCAGAGGCGGCCATTTCTTTTTGAGCTAAGTCGGCCTGCCACTGAGTAGTGCTCCCAGTCTTAATGACAAAGGCAGATGTATTCTACTACACCCAGTCATGATGGTTGTCAAATACCATCAAGGGTCACAACTTGATACCCTAATGATTGAGTGGAGATAAGAAAGAAGAAGAAGAAGATTACAAGAATGAAGTCGAAAGATTATCCCAGCATTCATTGTGTTAGCTATCCCATTAGGGTGTTGCCAGCCCTCTACTAGACTATTTACTCTAACCAACTTTAATTCAACCAAAAATTCTGATCCTTTGGGGTGTTGATTTAAAGAAGTTGAACTGTAGTATGTGTTGAATTATAGTCGGTGTTGGATAGACAATTTGAAAGGGAAATGGTTGGGGTTTGAAAAAGTGGTTGAATTGTTGAGTTGGTTGAATTAGAGAGGTTATACTGTATATGCAAATTTTCTTTTTCTGAAATTTGAAAAAAAAAAACATTTTATTGTGCTTGTTCCTTAACTTTTCCCCACACCACAGTGTATTTATAGAAGAAGAAGAATGGTGACTGTTATACAAGGCCGTTGAGGTAAATCCGGAATTTGTTTATTAACTGCCATTTAGCAGTTGTTGAGTGCATGCTTGCGAATATATATAGCTTATCTAACATGTAGTTCATATTGTTGTGAGGTGCGCGCATATAGATACATTCAAACAAGTATGAACATGAGCCGGGAACAAGACAGAAGAGCAGCAATCCTTGAGTCCCTTTGTGCCAAAAAATCGCCAAAGAAGACAATTGAGTGGTTTGGGTACAAAGAAAATTCAAGTTTATGAAATTTCAAAAAGTTTCAAGAAGCAGACGAACTGGATGAAGTATCCTCTGTTCGGGAAAGTCACAACAAACAATCGGATACGAAAAGAACATCCAATTTTGTTGACATGTTGAAAGGGAAGATCGATGCGGATCCTGGATGCAGCATGGCTACGTTGGTGAAGGACATGGGGGTAGCACAGTCAACTATCAGTTTGGCAGTGCGCAAAGGCCTTGACTACAAATCCTTTGTTTTATGGAACTGGCAGTTGTATACAGAAAGAAACAAGGCTGACCACAACTGAAATGTCAGGCATTGTTGAATGATATCAAACACAACAGTGCTGGCTACCTGAGATTCTTTTCAGATGAGAAGAATTTTATCCAGGACAGAAAAGTTAATCTGAAAAATGACAGGTGGATATGTCAAGATGCTTCAGAAGAAGGCCTCAGAATCAACACCGATGGATGCATTCATGTTTTGGAGACAGTATTCAAGCCCTGGATGGACATGGTGGCTGCCAGAAGAGATTACATCTTCCTTCAAGACTCATCGCCAGCCCACAAGTCGAGAAAACAAAGTGCGGCTTCACAGTAATGTGCACCATCACTGGACATCCGACTTGTGGCCACCCTCCAGCTCCACTTTTGGGGCATAGTTGAGGAAAAGGTTAGCACAAACTTTCACAATACCAAGGATGCACTGAGAGCCACCATCACTGAGGTGGTGACCAACATGGACAAGAAGGAGGTGAAACATGCATGCAGTTGGTTCCAGTCACAGCTTGAGCAAGTGGTGGTAGCTAATGATGGCTCTATAAAGAATAATTTACTTTTACAACATATTTTCTATAATAGTGAAAAGTTGTGTACAAAATAAATTATTTTGTTTGTGTAATAAGAGTTTTAATATTTGTGTCCAATTTTCCAGATTTACCTCAACGGCCTCTACAATTGGTTGATAACTTTATTAGGACCAGCTGGTGTGTATCCTAAAGTTGGATGAACCTAGGGCAATGGCACCGCATTATTTTCACCAAAATGATTAATCGCTGATTGAGGGACATGAGTCTAAAACTGATTAATCTGAAAAAATAAAATGATAAATTTTAGTTAGAATTTTAGTACTTCACATTGATTTTTACTTTTGTTTATTTAATGTCACTTTTTTGACATGCTACACTGGTGTCCAAAAAATAAGAAACTTAATATTGAAATTTCTCAAAAGCTAATTTATTAACAAATATAAAAGTTAGTATACAAATAGTTTAAACTATGGAGAATTTGACTAGCTATATGAAAATATAAAAAAATATTTGAAATTATGAAATATGCAAATTATTACCAACATACCCAAAGCTAAGGTTCCAGATCTTAAAGAAATAAGATATCAATAAGGAGTATGATCACCTCTAACAGCTATCAAGGTCTCACAGCGAGCCCTCATACTGTTTACCAGGCTTTGGAGGAGGTCCAGGGGTAGTAAACCCCACTCCTCCAATAGAGCAGTTCTTAGCTCAACGAGGGTTCTGGGAGAGGGGTGACGAGCTCCAATACGCCTCCCTAGAGCATCCCACACATGCTCTATTGGATTCAGGTCTGGAGATCTGGCTGGCCAATCCATCCTTCGAATATTCTCACTCTGGAGATATTCATTGACTAGCCTAGCCCTATGCGGACGAGCATTATCGTCCATAAAAATTAGATTGTGACCAATTTGATCTCTATAAGGTCTTAGATAGGGCTCAAGGATCTCGTCCCTGTACCTTTGGGCAGTTAAAGTGCCCCCAGAAAAAATGTAGAGGGGTGTGCTAGAACTGATGCCAGCCCAGACTAAGAGACTGCCCCCTCTAAAACTGTCTATTTCCCTGATGTTACTGGGATGATAGCGGGTTCCAGGCTCCCTCCAGATGAAAACTCGTCGAGAATCTGTGTTTAAACTAAATCTTGACTCGTCACTGAAGAGAACATTGGCCCACATGAGTCCAGGCGTGATGTTCCAAGCACCAATTCAAGCGGGCTCTCCTGTGAGCAGAGGTTAAAGGGATACAGACCATTGGTCGTTTTGCATAAAGAGCACCTTCGTGAAGCCTTTGGTAAACAGTTTGTCTTGAAATTCTCTTGGCAGTTACGACCAGATAACGGTCTTCAGAGGTAGCTGTTTTTCTTTTTCCAGAACCTTCTTTTCTTTTGATGGTTCCTGTCTCAATGAACTGTTTCCATATTTTGCTGACCACAGATTTATTCACATTTAGCCATTTTTGCTACTTCAACTTGTGATTACCCTGCCTCCATTCTTCCAACAGCTCTCCATTTTAAATCATCTGCTAAAATTTTTCATAAACTCATAATTAACTAAGGATTAAATAAAATTATAATTGGACAATTCTTAGATGGAGTAAACGACACGCCAAATAGCACATTTATAAAGACAAGCAAAAATTTGCATATTTTCAATTTTACCGAATCGAATGGTTGCGATAAATAAATTCTACGACTTAAAATACCTAATTAAATTACTTTTTAGCTTTTAGCGTTGTATATTTTAAAACATATCATTAAATCATATCATTATTTTTGGACACCAGTGTAATTTCATGTAAACACAGTAAGTAACCTTACATGCTAAGTTCATGTAAACACAGTAAGTAACCTTACATGCTAATTTCATGTAAACACAGTAAGTAACCTTACATGCTAAGTTCATGTAAACACAGTAAGTAACCTTACATGCTAAGTTCATGTAAACACAGTAAGTAACCTTACATGCTAAGTTCATGTAAACACAGTAAGTGCTAGGTTCATATAAACAGAGTAGGTGACCGATAAGGCACAATTTGAATTATAGACTATAAACACAAGGTAATAAGACCAAATCCAAATAAATAAATAATATGTGACGTTTTGTAACATCGCTGTTACCGAAACGTTACACACTATTTATTTGGATTTGGTCTTATTACCTTGTGTTTATAGTAGGTGACCTTACATGCTAAAAATGCAGGGACATCATTTAATGCAAAGTTGGCTTGTGGATGCTCACTAACTTGCTTCCTTCGCACAGAGCCAAAGTGTTCTTTAGAGAAGGGTGTCCTCTTACCAAAGAGCAGCTAATAATTGGTGAAAATGGTGATTTTAATTATGAAAACTGTCCTTTGTATAGAGATGTCTCCCCATGGAGGTTCTACTGTATATAGTTATCAGCCTTGAGCATTGTCTATAAACAAATGAAGGCATTTAAGACGTGAATGTTTCTTTTCACAAACAAATCAAACTTCTACTGTCCTTACTGCGATGAAAAATATTGGGAGGGCTTGGCTCATCAGCGGTGAACGCTCCCAGCGGTTTCGCCAATTTAATCTGCCAGACCGCTTCTTTAGAGCTCTAATACTGTATTGGATCCTTCTGCTTATATCTGCTTCACTGAAGGGTGGAATCTCAGAAATGGTATTTAAGCAAACTATGGACATAAGCTTTTAGGACAGTAGAATTTTAATATTTGCATCGAGCAATGCTCTTCCGCAAACAATATGGCCAAGGCCAGTTAGGCATAAATTAATACAAAGCAATAATGTGATTGATTTGTTTGTGAAATGAAACATTTGCGTCTTAAATGTCTTCATTTGTTATATATAGATGGCACCTTGTTTCTTTGTATTAATTGTATATAAATGATGATGTGTGAAAGCTAACACTTTGCATATTTATAAATAAAAATACCACAATAGGTAGGACATAACTTTAAAGAGTTCCCCTGTTTGGAAATTTAGTGCTCAATTTTGCTAATATGCAGGTAGGAAGATTTTTTGCAGCGTTTATCCCTCTCAACCCTCAACTTCCATCTCTCTTCTTTCCCCCACCTATTTATATATATTATAATTTTTAATTTATGTTTTTATCAATTTTACATATTGGCTAGTATGAAAGTTTAAGAATAACCAGTGGGAATGGAAATACATAAATCATGTGATAACAATAATGCCTTGCAGACACTAACATTATATAATTATCTAATGAAAAATTCCTATACCTACCCTTTTATCTAATGGTTTTTCTTCACTGAAAATAGTCTACAATATTTTTTTAAAGGAAAAAAAGGGTAATGTTTTCAATGATAAGTAGTAACATAAAGGTAACACTAGCTCATGGAGCGTAGCTTTTTCAATGATTCCTACATCTTCGCTAACTGCAAATATAAATTGATATCTGTTGTTAAAACACCATTTCACCAACCCTCTTTTAACAATAACTAAATAAAAATATATATAAATAAATTAAACCCCCAGAAGCGTACATTAACAAAGTATAAGTGGAATATAGAAATTCTTACTTTTTTTTATTTATATAAAATACTTACAATTGTTATTTTTTTTGTCCAACCTGCTATTTGTATAAAATGTGTTTTCTTTTTTTGGAGGGCTAAAATTATTTTTTTAAGTTTGTTTATAGTTTACACATGCCTGATGTAGTCCAAGTTCAAATTTTAATAAAATAAATCCATTAAAAATAATAAATCGTATTTTTTCCCTTTTTTTATTTTAATTTTATGAACTCAGTTATTTGTAATTCACCCTATCCCCTATGACCATAATAGTTCCAAATTAAATATTTGAATGAAGGAAGTATGTATAAATATCAGGAATTTATGTAATATGAATTTTTTCCTTAAGCCCTTTTAAGACTTTATACTTTAAAATTTGCTCTTGGAGACGTATTTAAAGAAAATAAAAGCAAAAATATGTGTAGATAATCAGAATATCAGCTCAAAGAATAATTTAGGATGTAATTATAAATAATTAATTGTAAATAGTTTCACGCGCAACCAGATTGTAATATTATCAGCATTATAAATATATTTTGCAATTTTAAGACAACAATTTACACTTTAATGGCAAAATATATATTTTTTTTTCTTGGCCATGTTGGGTCACATTTCACCAAACAGACCCAACAAAGATGTAAACACTCTTTTACATCCTATGTACATACACGCAGTGTCTCGCCGAAAGTGTTTGGTGTACAGATGGATGTCCCACGGCAATGGCCGACGGTGATTCAAAGACCAAACCGGGAGGGAGATGCAGCGCTGGACGCGGATACCCGTGGATACTAAGATATATCAAGGAAGGCACAGCCCTGGTCAGAAGCCCGACGGAAACAGGAGCAGGAGTCCAACCACAACATAAGCAGAAAGCTGATGGGCAGTGGAGAAGCCACCTCAACAAGAAGAAACGGACATCCAGCATGCGACTTTGTAAAACCTCCTTTTAATTCTTGTATATATATATGACCTGTGACATGACATTTTGATAGATGGGGACCATTTATTAATACTCTTGGGATTTCTTAAAGAAGAAATTAGCGTATAGGTCTCTCAGAAGGGTAGCATCCTGGATGGGATTTTAATTCCATTGATTAATTTAAATTTATCTCTCAATAAGACAGATAAATTCCGAATTTGGGTTAATATTTAGTTTAAATTGGTCTTTCATAAGTCGTGTAAGAATATTTCTAATTCATAATTTCCTTAAAAATAAAAATTTAATAAAATAATATTTTATCTCAATAAGACTAAGTCATAATTTCCTTAAAAAAAAAAATAAAAATTTAATAAAATAATATTTTATCTCAATAAGACAGATAAATTCTGAATTTGGTTAATATTTATATTAAATTGATCTTTTCATAAGCTAAGTAAGAATATTTCTAATTCATAATATTTTTTTTATAAAATATTATTTTTATTCCTTAAATTTTAACCTTAATAATATTATTTTTCTATTTTATATTTCGAGAATTTGGTATATTTATTATTCTGTGGGAGTTAGAGTTTGAGGGCGCTAAAAAAAAAGGAATAGGGGGCGAGAATTTTGCGGGGACTGGAGCAAGGACCAGTTAGTTTTTGACGCGGCTTTCGAGGGGGGCGGACGAAAATTTTCCACCGGGCGAGAAGTAAGTAGCCGAGATGTTCAGGTAAGTTTTACTCTAAAAAAAAATTTTTATCGTGAAGACACATTTTTTATACATGACGAAGTCATGGTAGGTAGAAAGAATTTTTTTTTCTTTTTGATAAAGACGTCTTGCCATTTATAGCGAGTTCATAGTGAGAGAGGGACTTATTCATATATTAACAGATAGATTATCTTGCCCAAGCAAGATCGTCTTGAATGAAGTGTTATAGATTCACATTTTTTTTACCTAATTATGTCATGTCACAGTAAATACAATTTGTTTTATATTTTAATTATTTTTATAATCCTTTTTCTGTCGAATAAAAATTAACATGGTAATTATAATGTGTACTATTGACTATATAAAACCACAGATCACACATGAACTTTGATGCGTATGCTGTGAATATTGAGTGTATTATAAGAGGTTTATTGCCTTATCATAAACGGTGAATATGTATACACCTGAATCTCTTTACATGCTAAAGAAGATCAAGATATAAATGTTTTATAATCGATGCTCAATTACAAGACAAATGTTAATTCGAGTGTATACTATATTTACCGTATATGATATAATGCAAGAGCGTATCTTACGTCCCAAAATTCTCATCTTGGAACAAACTACATTTTGACTATTTATATGGGTTCTTGTGTTCGTCATACAATATCGAGTGTATACCTGGGTGTAAATTTGGCTATTATACATGTTGATACAAGTATATGTTGAATGTTACATTCGTATGTCTAAGTCAAGGATGGAACATAGTCATCTAGATGTAAGAGGTGATGGCTTTATGGACCCATCAATTGGCGCCCAACGTGGGGCACGAACCCACGACCCTGAGATTAAGAGTCTCATGCTCTACCGACTGAGCTAGCCGGGCCATGAGTAGAATACCCTGAGTTTGGGGATATGTTTTTAGCTATTGAAATGTGAGATAATTCTCATGCATCCACATTTTTTTTTTTTGTAGATTTGACAAATTCCTCATATTCGTCTAGGCGTTCAACAGGTTTAGTGTTCATGATGAACTTACCTGATTTCTGGTTACCAATAACCTCCGAGGCAGTCTAATGTGATGATGTTGATTGACCCCGGATAGTTAACTAGGGGTTTCGTTCTATTAACGCCCCTGTTGTTGGTTAGGTTACCCACATCGAGTTGAGGGTGTCTTGATCATAGTCATTGGGAGTATTAGGTTTTGAAGGTTCCTTCCATATGATTGCCAGTGAGAGACAGCTCTTGACGCGGACCATAGTTTATGAGTAGAATATCCTGAATTTGGGGATATGTTTTAGACTATTGAAAATTGAGATAACTCTCATACACCCACATATGGCCCCGAATTAGGGAATGTGTTTTAGACTTTTGAAAATTGAGATAATTCTCATACATCCACATTCTTTCCTTTTTACGCGTAGACTTGACAAATTCCTCATATTCGTCTAGGCGTTCAACAGGCTTAGTGTTCATGGTGAACTTACCTGATTTTTTTTTCTGGTCACCAATAACCTCCGAGAAAGGCATCGTTTATGAGTAGAATACCCTGAGTTTGGGGATATGTTTTAAGCTATTGAAATGTGAGATAATTCTCATGCATCCACATTTTTTTTTTGTAGATTTGACAAATTCCTCATATTCGTCTAGGCGTTCAACAGGTTTAGTGTTCATGATGAACTTACCTGATTTCTGGTTACCAATAACCTCCGAGGCAGTCTAATGTGATGATGTTGATTGACCCCGGATAGTTAACTAGGGGTTTCGTTCTATTAACGCCCCTGGTGTTGGTTAGGTTACCCACATCGAGTTGAGGGTGTCTTGATCATAGTCATTGGGAGTATTAGGTTTTGAAGGTTCCTTCCATATGATTGCCAGTGAGAGACAGCTCTTGACGCGGACCATAGTTTATGAGTAGAATATCCTGAATTTGGGGATATGTTTTAGACTATTGGAAATTGAGATAATTCTCATACACCCACATATGGCCCCGAATTAGGGAATGTGTTTTAGACTTTTGAAAATTGAGATAATTCTCATACATCCACATTCTTTCCTTTTTACGCGTAGACTTGACAAATTCCTCATATTCGTCTAGGCGTTCAACAGGCTTAGTGTTCATGGTGAACTTACCTGATTTTTTTTTCTGGTCACCAATAACCTCCGAGAAAGGCATCGTTTATGAGTAGAATACCCTGAGTTTGGGGATATGTTTTAAGCTATTGAAATGTGAGATAATTCTCATGCATCCACATTTTTTTTTTTTTTTGCGTAGATTTGACAAATTCCTCATATTCGTCTAGGCGTTCAACAGGCTTAGTGTTCATGGTGAACTTACCTGATTTTTCTGGTTACCAATAACCTCCGAGAAAGACATCGTTTATGAGTAGAATACCCTGAGTTTGGGGATATGTTTTAGACTATTGAAAATTGAGATAATTCTCATACACCCACATATGGCCCCGAATTAGGGAATGTGTTTTAGACTTTTGAAAATTGAGATAATCCTCATACATCCACATTTTTTCCTTCTTACGCGTAGACTCTATAAATTCCTCATATTCGTCTAGGCGTTCAACAGGCTTAGTGTCCATGGTGAACTTACCTGATTTTTTTTCTGAGAAAGGCATCGTTTATGAGTATAATACCCTGAGTTTGGGGATATGTTTTAAGCTATTGAAGTGTGAGATAATTCTCATGCATCCACATTTTTTTTTTTTTGCGTAGATTTGACAAATTCCTCATATTCGTCTAGGCGTTCAACAGGTTTAGTGTTCATGGTTAACTTACCTGATTTCTGGTTACCAATAACCTCCGAGGCAGTCTAATGTGATGATGTTGATTGACCCCGGATAGTTAACTAGGGGTTTCGTTCTATTAACGCCCCTGTTGTTGGTTAGGTTACCCACATCGAGTTGAGGGTGTCTTGATCATAGTCATTGGGAGTATTAGGTTTTGAAGGTTCCTTCCATATGATTGCCAGTGAGAGACAGCTCTTGACGCGGACCATAGTTTATGAGTAGAATATCCTGAATTTGGGGATATGTTTAGACTATTGAAAATTGAGATAATTCTCATACACCCACATATGGCCCCGAATTAGGGAATGTGTTTTTAGACTTTTGAAAATTGAGATAATTCTCATACATCCACATATGGTTCTCTACGTATGAAATACCATATATATATTTTTTTACCCAGGTTTCGCTTGTAGATCTTCAAATTTCACGACGCGATACTTGTGTCTACACCACACATACTAACATGTATAGCCCTTATGCCCTTGAATACCAGTCTCCTTCTTTTTTGAAACGTAAATCCCATAGTGTTTAGGAATAAGATTAAGATAGGCTTCTCCCCTTCCTCCTATTTTGTATTCCTTACTTCACCCGCCTCTATGGGTCCTGACACTAATGTTACAATCAGGGCGAAAGGCTAACATTTAGTTCCTTAGATCCGACAACTGAGAACCATGCCTGCTGATAAAGAGAATTCCACGGCGAGCCAAACCCAGCTGCCCTCCATGCTGTACAACCTGGAGAAATTTGAAGGGAAGGGTATAGTCCCCTTCACAAAGTTCATAAAGGATTTTGAACTTGTCTACGACTTAAGGACCCTGGACGACGCCAGGAAAAGAATCCTCCTGGACAACCACCTCCGGGGGGCTGCGAGGGAGTTTGCCCTACAGTCCCAACAAATCCGCCTCGGATACGAAGAGCTGAAGGAGAGTCTAGAGGGGCGGTTCCGAAAGAGGGTTTCTACAAGGGAAATGAGGAGCCAGTTCTTCTCGTGTAGACAGGGAGCCGGGGAGAAAGTACGGGACTTCGCCGCACGAGTGAGCGACCTTGCAGCAGGAGCAGAGTCGGATGGCCTGAAGATAGGTAGCTCAGAGGTCGCAGAGGTCTTCATCGACGGGCTCTGTCCCAGCCTGTGGGAAAAGGCTCATCTATACCAAGGCGAACCCTGGGAGACCCTAGTTACCAAGCTGCAGTGGCTGGAACAGAGACAGGAGGACTACAGAGAGGCACAACGCTCCAGCGTCGACAGGAACGGACAGAGGCTGGGTGACATGAGCAACAAACTGGCCGAGCTGGAGAAGAAAATGGAGGCACTGGAAACCGAGAATGCAGCCCTTAGGAGACAAAGAGGGAGCACCAATAGAACAAATAACGGAGGAGGAAGGTGGCCCCCACACCCCGCAGAAAGAAGAGATTACAGAGATACCACCGAGGGTAACAGGAGGGACGCTCCCTTCAGGGACTGGCAAAGGAGACCTACGCAACAACCATCCAGACAACAGCAGAACCCGCCTCCACCCAGACAAGAAAGGAGACTTCCCAATAGCGAAAAGGAGGAGAACCCTGGAGCGGAATATAAGAATCAGGATGCAAGAAGACCACCACCTAAATGTTACAGGTGCGGTGAGCCAGGACACCTCATCAGGGATTGTCAGCAGACACAGATAAAAAACTAGGTCCGGCTTGCCTCAAGGCAGGGGGGGGGTTTGCGGCCAGTTTGCCTGCCATAAATGTACATATACTAAATAAGGGAAGGTCGCTGAGTGAGAGAACACTAAAATTTATTATAGACTCGGGCTCAGAGGCCAATATTATAAATATAGATAACTTAAATTTATGCACAGAGGGGTTAAACAGGCCAAACTACCTTAAGGGTATAACAGGAAATTCTTTAAAGTCATTAGGGAGTGAAGTGTTAGAGATAGGGGCAATGGTAAACGGTAAGCCCATCAGGGAAGTAAGGACGACTTTTGAGTATTGCCACATGGGAGAAATAGGTCTAGATGGCATACTCGGACTACCAGGTTTCCGAGCCCTAAAGCTGCACCTCAGCTACGACGGTAGTATTAGGTCCGATTACGAAAGGAAGGAAGGTCCGACCAAGTCGGCCTTTCTTTCCTCATTGCAAACGATAGAATTGTCTCCTCAGCCACCCAGGATACCCTTAAACGAGATCCACACTGGCGAAGATATCTTCAAGGCTTTCAGCCACTGTTTTTGTAGGGACATAAGGGATATGGGTAATGGTTCCACCATCACAGCCCCTAAACTGAGGATGCTGACTAGCAGACCAGTGTATAGGAGGCAATATCCGATCCCAAATAAGTTAGTCTCAAAGGTAAAAACGTTAGTAGACGAGCTGGAAGAAGTAGGGATAATAGAAGGGAGTACCTCTCTGTGGAATTCCCCCCTATTCCCGGTTGCCAAAACTGATGGTAGTGTTCGCATCACCATGGATCTACGTATGATCAATGAGGCAACTGAATTCTTCCCGTTCCCGATACCACGTGTTGAAGACAATCTACGCGCATTTGCGGGTGCAAAGGTCTTCAGCACATTAGATCTGACTTCTGGATTCTTCCAGATTCACATCCCGGAGGGTGACAGAGATTACTTTACTTTCTCTCTGCCCTGGGGGAGATACCGCTTCACGCGTTTGCCGCAAGGAGCTAAAAACTCAGCACAAGTCTTCCAGTGGGCCATGAATTTGGTCCTAGGTGACCTGTTGTTCAAATGCGTTCGCCTGTACATCGATGACGTCATTGTCTACAGCGACTCTCACGAGCAGCATGTAGCGGACCTCGCCGCTGTACTCGAACGTCTGAGTAGGTTCGGTTTGAAGGCTAAATACGGGAAGAGCTATCTCTTCAGGGACTCAGTAGAGTACCTGGGTCATGTAATCGACCAGAATGGGATCAAACCCATGTGGGATAATGTCGCCGCTCTAAGGGATTTGAAAAGACCTCATAACATCAAGGCAGTCAGAAGTCTATTAGGTACAGTCAACTACTACCGACGCTTTATTCCCAACGCAGGTGAGGTCCTGGCTCCACTGAGCAACCTATTAAGGAAGGGACATAGATTTGCTTGGGGTACGATAGAGCAGTCAGCCTTTGAGACGGTGAAGGGAATATTAACCAGCGAGCCACTACTAATCCACCCAACAATTGGGATACCTTTCATCCTGAATACTGACGCCAGTGGGATAGCAGTAGGCGCTTGCCTCCAACAGGAGGTCAATGGGACAGTAAGGCCAATTGCCTATTATAGCAAGAGACTGACTGGTCCTGAGATCCGCTATTCTACAATAGAAAAGGAGGCCTATGCAGTAGTGTTGTCCCTACAACACTTTAAACACCTCCTGGCGGGCAGTAGGGTAGAAGTACACACTGACCATAAACCGATTACTTATAATAAGGGGTCTGATTATAAGAACGCCCGGCTGTCTAGGTGGGCAGAGATCATCCAAGACTTCAACGTTACATTCATTTATGTCCCGGGGAAGGAAAACACGGTAGCCGACTTTCTTAGTAGGTTCCCGTGCGAGGATGATCCAAACCTATCACAAGATAGGAGGGTGGTGGCCGCGGTGGTAAGAGACCGTCGGCCCCCCTTATTAGATAGTAATCAGATGTGGGAAGGCTTGCTTCAAGAGAAGGGATGGGCCCCAGTAATAAATAGGTTATTGAAACAAAAATCGGGAGGTATAGAAAGATATAATAGCCGAGAGTATAGGCTGCAGGACGATTACCTCGTTACAAAAAATGAGAAGGGTACCTGGGTGAAAGTGGTTCCTACAGGTTTTAGGGAAACGGTGATCAGTTATCATCATGACATCCCTACTGGAGGTCATTTCGGAGTTAGAAAGGTTATGAGAAGGCTGAAGGGCGACTATTACTGGCCTGGTATGAGGACTCAAGTCCGGAAATATATACGCAGATGCGGGAGCTGTCAGCTATCGAATCAAGGCGTAACCAAAGCCGCTAATGTTCCTCACTTTAGACCAGAAAAACCCTTTGAGCACCTAGCTCTAGACTTCATAGGACCATTAGAGGTAACCCCAAGAGGTTATTCGAGTATTCTAACCATTGTGGATCTATTCACTAAGTTCCCAATTCTGATTCCTACTAAGGACCAGTGTGCCAATACAGTGGTTAGGGCTTTGTTGGAAAGGATAATCACTACCTTTGGAGTACCAAAAACGATACTCTCTGACCGAGGTTCGGCATTCATGAGTTGCGTATTTAAGGGAGTTTGCAAGGCTATGGGGGTTGGAGCGGTAAATACCACAGCCTGGAGACCTCAGAGTAATGGCGCCGTAGAAAGGCTCAATAGGACGGTAATAGAATCTCTACGCAGGTGTACAGCAGGGAACAATTGGGATACCACCTTGCCAATGGTAGCCTTAGCTATCAGGACCACTGTACACTCTAGTACTGGGTTTACTCCAGCGAAACTGGTCTTCGGACATGAGCTGAGGCTCCCACAACCTTTCCAGGAAGGGGAGCTTAATCCTGTATGCGAAGATTCAATTGTCGAAATGGCGGCCTTCTATGAGCGGGAATTGGTGGAGGAGGTTGAAAAGGCGAGAGAGGTGGTGAGGCAAACTTACCTGAGGGAGCAACAAGAAGCCAGGGCTGAGTTTGAAGCTAGAGAATTGAGGACCTTTGAGACAGGGGATCTAGCTTTGATAAAGAGAATGCATGAGACTAAAGGACGTCATAAATTTGAGCCAAGGTACAGGGGACCATATGAGGTACTACAAAGGACAGGCGACACTGTCTACCTTTTGAAGGATTTGGAGACGGGCAACTTAGATAAGATCCACATAGACAGAATGAAGGCCTATCATGCCCCGGTAAAGACTTACCCTACAGGGGACGAAAACGTACAAGAACAAATAGATGGTGTCACTGATGATGAGGATCACTGGGTACACCCAACATATCCTATATATTCCCATAGAATTGTAGGACCAGAGGGACCACAAGAGACGACAATTTTGAGAAACCCGCTAGAGATAGTTAATAGAGTCATTGGTGGCAATGCTGGCGGCGCCGAAGTACGCCGTTCGACCAGGGTCAAGAAACCCACCGAGTGCAGATCATGTTCAGGTTGCCAATGATTTGACTTATAGGATGTGTACTAGAGCTAGTTGAATTTTGATCATAGTAAAATGTGTTAGAGTGTGAGTTAAAGGCCCTAGGTTGTAGCCTTAAAGAGATTTTCATTTTTTTTGAAGAAGCTATCCTGTATTAATAGCATGTTGTAATTTAACACCTGGGTTTGACGGTATATTTTGTTTTAATTTTTTATTGAAGGTTATGAAAAATGGTTCAACTTCAAGATTAATTAGGAAACCTAGATGATTTAGATATCTGCTGTGCTTGTAACCAATTTCTCTGTGAAGAGACTTGAAACATGTGCTGGGTAAAAAAAAGCCCCTATAACTCCTTGTTTTTAAGTCATAGTCTAAAGGGGGTTTCTAATGAGAGTATGTAATGCAGCTACAATCTAAGAATTGATAGAGCAACAAGTAACCTCTGTTGTTAAACTTCAGAACGAGCCGGGTACCAAAAGCCCTATAAGTCCAAAGGAAGAGTTTAACTGAATAGCAGAGAAAGAAGAAGCGTTGGCAAAACACTTGTAGGCCTATCATATATTGGCAATGAGGTAAATACTTGAAGTTCAGTTCGCTCCATTTAAGTGCTAGTTTGGAGATTCATTTGTTTAGACACCAAGTGTCAAGATAAGAAGATTTTCAAATTGTGAGACACATAGTTAAAGTGTTAGTTTAGATTTCAGCATTTGATTGTTAACAATCAATTTTGTTAATTTGTTTAAATATAATGTTTATCCACGTATAGATAACTTTTGTGTAGAGTTTGTAAGAGGCACTTAATTTAAGTTAATAGGGCATTAGTCCCCACTTTGTTTTAATTAGAAACTTTATTTGATTTCACATTAGTCCTGGAATTTAGAAATTGTTAGGGTTTATTTGATAGAGATTATTGAGTGTTTTGGCGTTTATAGCAGCTTTTAACTTTAGTTTGTATGCACACCGTGAATGATAGGGGGGAGGGTGTATGAATGAGTTGGTGTAATGAATGTGTAAGAAGGTTAAAAACTATTATATTGTGAGCCCAAAATACACTAGAATAGGGTTAAGGACTTTGATAGGATCGATTTTTTTTTTATTTCGAATTTGCTAGGACCGAGAAGCCTCAAACAGGACAACTGCAACTCTATTGTTAGGAAAATATTCGCTCCACTTTGTTAGGTCTCCTTTTAGAGGAGTGTAAATATTGATTTCTTTTATTAGAATAATCAGTTACTCTATTTCATTATATCAACTTGAATTCTAAGAATCGTAGGCAATGACCATGTCTCGATTCTCAGACTGGGGATTTGTGGAAGGTCACGGTCAGGCCAAAAGCCTGCAAGTCCTCCCCTCATTAGAGGGAACGGAGAGGTATCAGGTGAACTTTGTGCTAGGTGGGGGGATTCAGTTGCCGACGTCGCAGACTAAGTGTAAAGCGACGAAAACCTCGGGTAACCGATCTGACATCGTAATTTACGACGCTTTGAGCGTGACTGAAATGAGGGTGATACAGTCGGGAGGTTGGAAAGGATCGGCACTTTGGGAGCTCTTTTATATATTGCGCAGCCTGTAACAAATTCCCCGATGGACGAGCTTAGAAAACATGCGCTGGGTAGAGAAATCGAATTCCCTGTAACTCATTGTCTATAAGTAAAAGCCTAAAGGGGTTTTCTAATGAGGGTTAACAATTGAGCATATAACAAACAAGTTATGATTAGACGAGGCGATTCCGTCTACAGATTTTAGGTACCAGTTAGCAAAGTGACAGATGGACTGTCCGGATTCTTTGCGTTTTATATCACCCCAGGCTAGCAAGAGCTATTCACTCAATTAAAGACTATTAGTCTACCATACGTTTAGTTAGAACGAATTTAAGTCTAAACATCAATTAATATATAGAATTTTTTTTTTTGAGTAATTCTTTATAAGATAGGCTAAATTTTAAACTAATAGGACACACAAAATGAACTTTTGAAGTAGATTGCCAGAACAAGCCAATATAGCGGTCCAAATTTGAAGAGGGATTATTAAAATTTTTTTTTTTGGAAGATCGAATATAAGGTATTTTCGTTTTGAGACAGTGAAATGACCTAGAGCAATGGGTTATTTGTTTTACAAGATTTGTTTTTCCAGAGAGATACTAAGAACTCAGGTGAGAAGACATATATCACAAGATATGAGTTAGACCTAGTTTCTATCCACCATAATTTATTGCAGAATTGGTTTGAGTATTTTTATTAAAGGGATTTGTTGGTCAAAACTTATGAGTACACATCCTATGGATAAGCTAAACAATGTATAGTAGGGGTAAACTACATGTTAAAATAAAGGACAAAGGTGGGAGAGATTTCAACCACAGGTAATGTAATTTGGAAGTAATATGGTTGTGAGAGGCTTCCTTTTGTATTAAGAGAGGCAGGGAACACGCCAGACAAACACTCCCAGTGACAAGTTAGTAAGGACAAGTTTTATCTTTGTTAGATATTACACGAGTTTTGAGATACTAGTGAGATAACCTGGACCCCTCAGTGCATATATATTCGTTTTATTATTTTTATATATAATATATCATATATTTTGTTCTCATTATTATATCCATGTATATTCGTATATGTAGAAGCACAATCCATAGCATAGGTATGTGTGACATTTTGGTAGCAGCGTTGTTACCATCTTCGGACAAATGTACCGAATAAAGATTTTCTTTATCACAATTTATATATTCATTGTATTCATTATATATATATGTATATCAAATTTTTTTTCTTATAGTAAATACCCATCTTAATATTCCTTATTTTTATCTAACATCGCGTATATCCATATTGTTCCAATATTTTTTTTGCATGCATCGCATTCGTGCAGCTCGAATATGTATATTTTCTTTGTTTCTGTTTTACACTATTATTTTAATGTCATCGATAGGAGTTGCAACTTTAGATTTTTTTTTTTATCATTGTCATTTTGAACATGTATAGCCATTCCTTCGCTGCCATATGTATCGTATAGAACTAATAAAGTTTTTTTTTTTAGATGTGTTTTAGGAATTGGGCATGTCTACCATACAAACACAATTCCTTGGCGCCCATAATTATTATGTTAACCTGAATGGCATAAGAATCTGTTTTGCACAGAACCTGTGTATAGACCACCCCTTCTCCACCCACTGGGACTGCGGTCGGAGATGTGTGGTCTCGACTCACATCTGGGTCAAGACTCCATGGAATACAGACAGCAAAGGAATGGGCTCAGTATATTGCCCATAGAATGGTAGGGTAGAACTTCCTTCTGTGATCACGATGAATTAACCTGCTCCAGGTTCCATGGCCCGTCTGTTCCCCCTTTGCCGGAGTGACAGTGATTGCATAGTGGTATCGTAAAAGAATGCATTTCTCCCAATTTCATATTTTCTCATGGAATATTTGATCAAATATGAATTGAAATAAACTCATTCTTTCACTCTGGCAGGGGAGGAATTGTTGGGTCACATTTCACCAAACAGACCCAACAAAGATGTAAACACTCTTTTACATCCTATGTACATACACGCAGTGTCTCGCCGAAAGTGTTTGGTGTACAGATGGATGTCCCACGGCAATGGCCGACGGTGATTCAAAGACCAAACCGGGAGGGAGATGCAGCGCTGGACGCGGATACCCGTGGATACTAAGATATATCAAGGAAGGCACAGCCCTGGTCAGAAGCCCGACGGAAACAGGAGCAGGAGTCCAACCACAACATAAGCAGAAAGCTGATGGGCAGTGGAGAAGCCACCTCAACAAGAAGAAACGGACATCCAGCATGCGACTTTGTAAAACCTCCTTTTAATTCTTGTATATATATATGACCTGTGACATGACATTTTGATAGATGGGGACCATTTATTAATACTCTTGGGATTTCTTAAAGAAGAAATTAGCGTATAGGTCTCTCAGAAGGGTAGCATCCTGGATGGGATTTTAATTCCATTGATTAATTTAAATTTATCTCTCAATAAGACAGATAAATTCCGAATTTGGGTTAATATTTAGTTTAAATTGGTCTTTCATAAGTCGTGTAAGAATATTTCTAATTCATAATTTCCTTAAAAATAAAAATTTAATAAAATAATATTTTATCTCAATAAGACTAAGTCATAATTTCCTTAAAAAAAAAAATAAAAATTTAATAAAATAATATTTTATCTCAATAAGACAGATAAATTCTGAATTTGGTTAATATTTATATTAAATTGATCTTTTCATAAGCTAAGTAAGAATATTTCTAATTCATAATATTTTTTTTATAAAATATTATTTTTATTCCTTAAATTTTAACCTTAATAATATTATTTTTCTATTTTATATTTCGAGAATTTGGTATATTTATTATTCTGTGGGAGTTAGAGTTTGAGGGCGCTAAAAAAAAAGGAATAGGGGGCGAGAATTTTGCGGGGACTGGAGCAAGGACCAGTTAGTTTTTGACGCGGCTTTCGAGGGGGGCGGACGAAAATTTTCCACCGGGCGAGAAGTAAGTAGCCGAGATGTTCAGGTAAGTTTTACTCTAAAAAAAAATTTTTATCGTGAAGACACATTTTTTATACATGACGAAGTCATGGTAGGTAGAAAGAATTTTTTTTTCTTTTTGATAAAGACGTCTTGCCATTTATAGCGAGTTCATAGTGAGAGAGGGACTTATTCATATATTAACAGATAGATTATCTTGCCCAAGCAAGATCGTCTTGAATGAAGTGTTATAGATTCACATTTTTTTTACCTAATTATGTCATGTCACAGTAAATACAATTTGTTTTATATTTTAATTATTTTTATAATCCTTTTTCTGTCGAATAAAAATTAACATGGTAATTATAATGTGTACTATTGACTATATAAAACCACAGATCACACATGAACTTTGATGCGTATGCTGTGAATATTGAGTGTATTATAAGAGGTTTATTGCCTTATCATAAACGGTGAATATGTATACACCTGAATCTCTTTACATGCTAAAGAAGATCAAGATATAAATGTTTTATAATCGATGCTCAATTACAAGACAAATGTTAATTCGAGTGTATACTATATTTACCGTATATGATATAATGCAAGAGCGTATCTTACGTCCCAAAATTCTCATCTTGGAACAAACTACATTTTGACTATTTATATGGGTTCTTGTGTTCGTCATACAATATCGAGTGTATACCTGGGTGTAAATTTGGCTATTATACATGTTGATACAAGTATATGTTGAATGTTACATTCGTATGTCTAAGTCAAGGATGGAACATAGTCATCTAGATGTAAGAGGTGATGGCTTTATGGACCCATCAGCCAGACCAACAACTTTAACAAATCAATTCAGATACTAGGCATATACTAGAAAAAAATTATCTAGCATCTCAACAACAGTCTTAAAAAATCTCAATGGATCTTCCGAAGGCTCCTTGATATCATTAAAGGACCGTTTGATTCATAATTCAGTTCAATACATAAAATTTACAGAATGGTTGTCCTACCAGCGCTATTATATGGTTCTGGTGATTGGGGAAAACGCTCTTTTGATACAAATGGTGAGCGCAAACTCCATAGTCTTCATTACAAGTTTTCAAAAACACTTATCAGAGGTGATCCATGTACACCAATAGTACCAGCTATTTTCTTGACGGGCTGCCCCCCCTCTCGATATCCTCATGAAGGCCCACTATGTGTATGTAAAAACCTTAAACATCGGCCCATTTGAATCGCGCCCAAGCCCTTTCTAAGTTCCCTATCAGCCTTCTCAGAAGTAAAAAAAAAATGTATCTCCTCGCGAAAATATCACCATAATATATATTGATGAATCCCAAACTGCAGAAGAAATTGGATCGGGAGTTATCTTGCCATTTCACCTATGACCTATAAACCTCAAACTCCACAACAAGTGTTCGGCCTTCTAAGCAAGAACTTTTGTCTCAGATTTTCTATCTGCTCATTTTGTGAAATACACTCATTGGCCCCCAAGAACCCACTTCTCGTTGCACAAATTATCTATAACCTATATTGTATACATACCCTATGTACAATTCTGCTGATTGTAGGATGTGTATTTTGGCCTCGCATCCTACAAGTTCTGACTTACAAATTCCCTTTACCTCATAGAACTTTGATACAGAACTAGAGTTTCATTATCCCTTTGGATAATTGACGATCTTGGCCTTGACCTGAGGCCATAAATGATCAGAAGAGAGAAAGAGGACGGAAGACAACAGAACTATGACCTCGTGGCCCCGGGGAAAGAAACCCAGATGGGTGTCTCTGGAAGATCTACTGAAGACTACATTATTTCACCCATTCCATATTTTCTTATGCATATGTAATATTATTTCTATATCTAAATATATTCATCTTGAAGTGAATAAGAAAAAAGATCTTGAAGATAGAAGTACCTGGCAGGCTTTCATTGTTCTTATATAAGAGACAATTCTACCAGAAAAAGTTTTATCTATTATATATATAAAAGTCAATGTATGTATGTATGTTTGTCGGCTATACAAATCCTCAATATGGACCTAATCTGGCTTATATTTTATTAGGAAATAGAGAAGTATCTGGAAGAGATATTTGTCGCATTTTTAGACAATAAAAATTGATATTGACCAAGTTCTGGGCAAAAATAGTTGTTTTTAGTCATAAAATGATGATGACACTATTGCTGTATCATGTTCGATTGTCAGATACAAAATTATTTCGGGGAAATCTCCATAAAGCAGACATAAAGCCAATTCATTTTTAGAAGGCAGGAACAAATTTCTAACAGCAAAACATTCGCTCTAGAAGAAAACAAACACGAAGCCAGATCATCTCTCTATAAAAATATCGCTTCTCAGTCTTTTGTCTGAGATCATAGGGTAGTAATATCTATATCTTTTTATAAATGTTAATATATATTCATATATATATCTTTATATAAAATCGGAAAAAATCATCAGCAAATATTCACTCTCTGCTGAATAAATTTTTATGAAGATATATATATTAATAAATGCCTTCATAAAAATTGAATCAGCAAAGAGAGGATGTTTGCTTGGTGAATATTTTTTATCAAATATTCGTTAGACTAACTTTTATGCAAGTAAAATCCCAGCGAAGCCAGGTACATCCGCTAGTTTTCAATAAAAATAAAATAAAACCTTTTTTAGCGAAGTGAGTATCTTCTATATATTTATTTTGGCGAAAGTTAGCAATAATAGCTGAGCTCATTGGGAATCATAAGTCAACATCCAAGTAGCAATTAGGTCCTGCACTGAAAAAATTGAAATAATTGTTGATGTTAATTATTTAAAATATTCATTTTCATTCTGTGATTGAATTAATCTGTGATTTAATTTATTCTGTGGTGTTGGGTGTATATAGATACATGTATTTCTTTGAGAGGAGTCTGGTTTGGCGATTCGACGGCGCGGGCTGCTCGAGAAATCGACTTACGCAGCGACCCATTTGAACGCGCTATGCAATCCACGGTGTACTTTTCTGGTTGGTCGTCTTAGCACTGGTACTCTCACCAGTAATCTTACCTAAAACTTTAATATATTCACTTTTATAAAAAAAATAAAATAAAATAAAAAATAAAAAATAATAATAATAGTCTATCTTTTCCCATCAGTTGCTGAATCATTCTCGCTTTATCTAATATTCTTATTTAAACAACAGCTGTCCTTATTTTATTTTCCCTGGCCTGGGGAATCTAACCTTTTTGAACAGCCTTGGTTGCGTGCAGCACCTTGATACTTTGACATTGTGCATTGCGGCTTGTCTGCCTGCTACACCTTTCGTGCTCATAAATCTTACTTTAATCATTGCGGTCTGTCTGCTCTCCACGGTCACCCCTGGGCTCAACACCATTGAACCCGTCTCTGCCACCCCCTGAACTCCGCGGATCACCACCCTGCTCCCCCCCCCCCCCCCGCCGGTCCTCCTCTACATCCCGGCTCTCCTGGCCTCACCTGGCGATGACCCCTGGCCACCCATCCCCAGGCCCCTCCAACTATGCTTTGTATATATTCCACTTTATGCGTCCACCGGGGCTCAAAAATCATTCATTTTGGTTAGCAGCCCCGTAAAATAAAGATATTTTCTCTTGAGAGGAGTGTGGGAGAGAGTATATGTGGAGACGTTTAGGTGTAAGAGTTATTTAGTTTTATTTTAGAAATTTAAATTCATTGTTTTTGTGCGCGCCTTCAATAAAGAAGTTTTATGTTTTAATAGAGAGTATTTATTACGTTTCTCCCAACAATTGGTAGCAGAAATCGGTTGATTAAAAATTGATGCAAATCAAGATTGATTGAATAATTTTTAGAAAAAGCAAAGATGCAAAATTTTATTAATATATCTCAAATAGAAAATTATCAGACAATAACTACTTGATCTGGGCAAACAGAATAGAAAGCGAATTGAGAGGATTGAAATTATGGAGACGAATTGTAGAAGGAAAAGAGATAGAAAAGCCTCAAGAAACAGATGAAAATTTCGAACAAAAGGTGAAAATCTGGGAAGACTGGGATGACGACAATGCAATTGCAAGAAATGTGATGAACCGAACAATGAATGACACTCAAGTGCTAAAATATTCAAGCGAAAAAAGTGCCAAAAGATTATGGAATCTAATAAAGGAAGAAATGGCAGCTGGGAATGAAGATATGCAAATGAAAAATAAAATAGAATTATCAAAATTAAAAATGAAGGAAGATGAAACAGTTGATGACTACTGGAATAGAGCAGTGATTATAAAGAGCAGAAGCATTCAAGCAGGAGATGAAATAAAAGATAGAGAATTGATCTGTTTCGTTTCAGAAGGTTTAAGAATAGAATTTGATTTTAACGTAAAAATCATAAAATCTGACAAACAAAGTAATATGAACTCAATACGACAAATTTTAAAGGAAACTGAGGAAAAAATAAAATATAGGAAACTAGAAAAAGTAGAAAAACAGGAGATTGCATCTAAAGCTAGAGAAGGCCGATCGGGAAGACGAAGTTTTGCTATTAAATGCTATAACTGTGCAGAGTATTAGGCTCATAGATTGTTGAGCTCTGGAAACCAAAAGGAATAATACTCTGCTAGTGATCTCTTTTGACTTGTATATAAAATATATTATTATAATAATAGGAAATAAACTAATGCTTAGTTAATCTTGCCTCGTCTTGGATAACAACACATGGTGGCAGCGGTAAACTGAATTCATAAAGAAGGTCGTTGTTCGAAGAAAATTTGAAATTCGACATCAAGCAAGCTTAGAAGCGGTAAACTGAATTCATAAAGAAGGTCGTTGTTCGAAGAAAATTTGAAATTCGACATCAAGCAAGCTTAGAAGCGGTAAACTGAATTCATAAAGAAGGTCGTTGTTCGAAGAAAATTTGAAATTCGACATCAAGCAAGCTTAGAAGCGGTAAACTAAATTAATAAAGAAAGTCGTTGTTCGAAGAAAATTTGAAACTTGACATCAAGCAAACTTTTTGGTAAGTTATATTATATTATAAGTAAATCTTTATAATGTCCCAAAATTATAATTGTGTAGCCCCAGAACCTTTTAATTTTTCAAATCCAGGTGATTGGCCAAAATGGATTAGGAGATTTGAACGTTTTAGGCAGGCAAGCGGGTTAATTAATAACCCAGAAAATGAGCAAGTTAATATACTCGTGTACTGCATGGGTGATAATGCAGATGACATTTTGTTGTCATGTAAAATAGCAAGTGACCAACTAGAAAATTATAATAAAGTTATTAAATGCTTTGAAAGTCACTTTATTCCAAGACGTAATATAATTTATGAAAGGGCAAGATTTAATCAAAGATGTCAGCAGGAAGGGGAAAAGGTGAATGAATTTATCACAGCACTCCATAGCCTAGCTGAGCACTGCAATTTTGGGATGTTACATGATGAGTTGATTAGGGATAGGATAGTTGTTGGAGTAAGGGATAGAGCATTATCTGAAAGAATGCAACTTGATACAGACTTGACCTTAGTAAAAGCCACACTAATGGCAAAGCAATTAGAAAGTGTCAAAGAACAGCAGTCTAGCCTTTACCAACAAGATTCTATAGATCAAATAAAGAAAGTGCCTAATCACATAAAAGAAACAAAAAGGCACGAACCAAAAATAAAACAATTCAAGTCAAACCAGTTGGGAGGGTCATCACATGGATGCACCAGGTGTGGCAATTCAAATAATCATGATTGGAAAAATTGTCCAGCTATGAACTCGTATTGTAGTAAATGCAAGAAAAAGGGCCATTATGCCAAAGTATGTAGATAAGAAGCCATAAATGAAATAAATTCAGAGATAGCTTTTCTGGGATCTGTAGAGGATAATTCCAAGAAATGGATAGTACCAATTAAGGTAAATAATAGACAAATTAATTTTAAAATTGACACCGGAGCTGATGTCAACGTGCTCCCCCTACAAAATTATTATCAAAGTTTCCAAAGAATAAAACTGGAAAAATCTGATAAAATATTACAAGGTCCAAATGGAATACCCTTGGAAACAGTTGGAATGATCCACGTAAAACTTCAAAATAAAGGCCAGCACTTAAACTCGAAAATATACATTGTTAATAAACTAAAGCAGCCACTTCTCTCTGGGGAGACAAGTGAAAAATTAAACATTGTGAGAATGATTCAGCAATTATCATCAGGAGGCCGCGGCGGACAGCGTGGTAGACTCGGAAGTGGAGATAACAGAGGCTGCTACAACTGCGGGGAAGAAGGCCACCGCAAGTTTGAATGTACCAAACCTGCCCGTGGTGGTGGACGTGGCCGTGGACAGAGCCGTGATGGAAGCAGCAACAACACCTGCTACAACTGCGGAGAAGTTGGCCACCGTAAATATGAGTGCACCAACAACACGGCTGAAGATGGAGGACAGGAGGAGAACCAGCGCAAGTCCAAGAAGGCTCGCTACACCTGTGGGGAGTTTGGCCATAAGAAGGACGACTGCCCCAAATCTGGAACTCAAGAGTCCGGAGATGAGGAGGAGGAAGTAGAAGCTGAAGAACCTCCCAAGAAGAAAGAAGAAGATTGCTATCTGACTCTTCAAGCACATAGGACGATGCCCCTGGAAAGCGCCAGGAGCAGAGAAATGAGGAGACCCCCACTTCGACATCAACCTGGCTCTCAAGGAGATGCAAGGATGACCAGGAGCAAGAGACCGAGGAGGATTGCCCTACACCAACGGCCTCATCTACAAGAGATGGAAGGATGCAGAGGGACAACCAAGACCAGGATTCAGAGAAGAGCCTCCCTTCAATGCCAGCCGTGCATACAAGATATGGAAGGGCAGTCAAGATACCTCGAAGGTTCCTGTAAAGTTAAGGGAGGAGATGTGCAGAGTACTAGGCTCATAGATTGTTGAGCTCTGGAAACCAAAAGGAATAATACTCTGCTAGTGATCTCTTTTGACTTGTTTATAAAATATATTATTATAATAATAGGAAATAAACTAATGCTTAGTTAATCTTGCCTCGTCTTGGATAACAACACAATAACTGTGGAAAGATAGGTCATATCTCTAAAGAATGTAGAAATAAGATAAAATGTTTTAAATGTGGAGGATTTGGGCATGAATCGACAATATGTAAAAAGTTTAGAAATGAATATCATGCAAAACATAACTATAATGGGCCAAAATGTAGATATAATGAAGCTACAAATCATGTGATAGAAACAAATGGAATTAATTACGAACAAGACCAAAAGGAAGACAAAATTAGATGGAATATGGATTCTTGAGCCTCTAGTCATATGGTTAGCAAAAAATAACTATTTATAGAATATAAAGAGGAAGAAAGAATAATAGCGACAGCTGAAAAAGGTGCAATAATGAAATCTTCAGGAATTGGATCAATAAGAATGAAGTCAAATATAAGTGAAAGATTCATAAAACTTGAAAATGTTTTGCATGTACCTAATTTGAGAGAAAATTTATTATCAGTTAAAAAAATTATAGATCATGATTTTAATGTATTGTTCACAAAAAACAAAGCTGAAGTAATAGATAAAAGTGGTGATATTTTATATGAGGCAAAAAGAAACGGTGATAAATTTGAGGTAGAGGGACTTCTAATTATGGAAATAGCAAGAAAAGCAGAAGTAGATTATATGCTATGGCATCAAAGACTTGCTCATGTTAATTTTCAGAAATTGAAAGAAATGTATGATAATTCAACAGTATTAGGATTGAAAAATTTACATAATATCAAAGGGAATTGCGAATCTTGTACATTAGGAAAAATACATAGAAAATCTTACAAAAGTATTCAATATAAACAATCTGAAAATATTTTGGATCTATGGCATACCGACATAGTTGGACCGTTGAATGATTCTTTTGGATATAAGTATTTCATTACTATTGTTGATGACTATAGTAATTTTACTTTCGTTATACCAATTGCTGAAAATCTCAAACTGCAGATTCCATAATAAACTTGATTATACAAGAAGAAAGACAGACTGGAAAGAGATTAAAGAGAATTCGAAATGATAATGGAGGAGAGTATATTTCAAATTATTTGAAGCGATGGTTATCTAGTAAGGGCATCAAACAAGAATTCACCACAGCTTATACTCCTGAAAGTAATGGAAAAGCCGAAAGATTTAATAGAACCATAGTTGAGTCAGCAAGAACCATGCTAATTGATTCTAAATTACCTATAAAATTTTGGAGTGAAAGTGTTAAAGTAGCTGTTCATATAAATAACAGAATAAAAATTAAAGAAACGAATACAACTCCTTTCGAGATATACAAGGGATGGAAACCAAACATTGTTTACTTAAAAAGGTTCGGAAGCCTAGCTTATGTTCATATAAGAAAAGAAAAGAGAAAGAAGATGGAACCAAAAGCTCATAAAGGGATTATGATGGAAAATAGTATGATAAGAAAAGGTTATAGAATATATTTACCAGAAATTAATGAAATACATGAAGTATCAGATGTTAATTTTAATGAATCTAAACTAGGATATTATTTAATGAATAATAGTGGAAGAAATCTTGATGAAAATGAACTTTTCTTTTTTAGCAGAGAAGACCCAAATTTGATTTCTCACGGGAATGAAGACTCTGGTGGTGATATTTATAATAAAGAAGACCAAGTAGAAAACTTTAACATCGATGATGAACATATTCCTCAAGATGATAATGATGTAGATTTGAGTGAAATAGAAGAAATACCTCCTGATGAAATAATTACTCCACGTAGAAGAGGACCAGAACCAGGAATGACGAGAGAAATGAGAGAAGATCGAAATCTTCGTTTGAGAGAAACCGAGGAAGAAGAACTTATAAAAAGGGGAGTGAGAGATTTGAAAGATTAAGACTAATGAAGAATAAGAAAAATGTTTCTGATAGAACTTATGAAATTAAATGTCTGAAAGATTACACCAAGAAGCATTGAATTCAGATAATAGAGAGCAATGGATTAAAGCCATGGGAAATGAAGAAATTTAAGTTTTGCATATCCCTTCAGAAAAAATCAAAGCGGACCATCTCACCAAGACTGTGGATGCTGTCAAGCTTAAGAACTGCATAAGTGGTGGAGTTATTTTTGAAAAATGAAAATTGAAAATTTGAAGGGGAGATTTGTTGATGTTAATTATTTAAAATATTCATTTTCATTCTGGGATTGAATTAATATTTGATTTAATTTATTCTACGGTGTTGGGTGTATATAGATATACTAGACGAATGGCCCGGGCAACGCCCAGGTTTTACCCGAGTGCGTATATATTTTAAAAACGTTTTAATTCAAATACTATTCGTTACAATTATAAATTGGCGCCATGGATGTCACTCTTGTGAAACGTCCCGTTCCAAACTGTGTGTTTTTAAAATGTTTTAATTAAAATACTATTCGTTACAATTATAAATTGGCGCCGTGGATGTCTCTCTTGTGAAACGTCCCGCCCCAAACTGTGTGTGTCTTGAAAATATAAAAATAAAAATGTGAATTTTCATAAAGATTTCATCATGTCGATTTTTTTTTTTTGCATTTCACCTACTAAATCGATAGAGATAATTACATTTGCAACATGAACTTAGGTATATTGACTAAATAGAAAACTGCATAGTAATAAAGATCATTTTTTAAAGGCACCATATCGTTTTTTTTTCAATAAAATCGAAACAAAAATTAACGAGAAATAACGATAATTGCCTTAAAAAGAAATTGCCTTAAAAAAAGAAACATTCGCGGTGATTTTGTCTTGCATTCGTTTATACAATTATTATATACGAATGACCCGGGCAACGCCCGGGTTTTACCCGATTAAATGCTTTTATTCAAATACTATTCATTACAATTATAAATTGGCGCCGTGGATGTCATTCTTGTATAATATATAAATGAGTTTTAAAAATTGTAAAAAAAAAAAAAAAATGCATCGGCCGGGAATCGAACCCGGGCCGCCCGCGTGGCAGGCGAGCATTCTACCACTGAACCACCGATGGTTATGAAAAATCCCATCCGTGAGCTTCAGACAGACAGAATAAGGCAAATATATAAGTAGATGTATTTCTTTGAGAGGAGTGTGGGAGAGAGTATATGTGGAGTCGTTTAGGTGTAAGAGTTATTTAGTTTTATTTTAGAAATTTAAATTCATTGTTTTTGTGCCTTCAATAAAGAAGTTTTATGTTTTAATAGAGAGTATTTATTACGTTTCTCCCAACAATAATTTATTCACATAAATAATACTGGCCAACAAAAATATTTTGTCTGTTGCCAGAAAAGAAACAGCTGTCTAGGGTTTTTCGGTGTGCTGATTCCAAATCTGCAAACATTTTCTTTCAATAAGCTCTTGTTTTAGAGGTGCACTGTTGCCATATCATATATTAAAGACATTTTATCCCTTTTGGCCTTGTTTCTATTGCAGTGGAATAATGTCTCACTCTACTGTGTTGTGTGGCGCTAGCTGCGTCAGGTCATTTTTTTTAATAAAGGGAAAGCAAAACGTAAAAATTATTTATTTATTTCATTAATTTTGTATCTAACACAGATATTATAAATCTTTCTGTGATTCTATCATCATATATTTCCAATAGCTGTTGCTTGCCCTGTCTGTAAATTTTAATTCTCTCTGGTCGGCAATTTATTTGGAGTCTACTAGCAGAAGATTCTGCGTTCACCATCCCAATATGTTTTGTGACATATGTGGCGAGTACACAATGTAAGATTTCAGGAAACCCATTTCCGACTTTGTAAAAAAAAGGCTCACCTCGCTTTCTTTGGAGTTAAACTAGGAGACCAAGATAAAGCATGGGTTCCACATTTTGTGTTTGTAAAACTTGTATTTAATATTTTCGCAAGTGAACTAATAAGGTAGAAAAAGAAGCCTCAGGTTCGGAGTGCCAATGATTTGGAGATAAAAAAGAGACCACATTAACTATTGGTATTTTCTGAAAGTCATCATTGTTGGTATCAACCGAAACAATCGCCACAAGTGAACTTATCTTAAACTACCTCCAGCAATACATCCATTTTATCACTCAGAAGACGTACCTATCTCAAAATGTCATGGCCTTCCACAGCTCTTTGAAAATTTAATTGCTACAAGTTATAATACAGAGGATGAGGAAAGTGATTATGTAGACTCTTCTTCGAGTCCTCAACAATTTAACCAAAAGGAACCCATTAGGGCCCTGAGCCACTCAAAAGAATTTTCTGAGGTACTTGCTTCTCGGTTGGCTAAAAAATCTACTCGCCTCAGGAACGAAAATAACATTTTAACATAAGCGTCAAAATGATTTATTTCCGTTTTTCTCTCACGAGAACAATCTTATATATTGCCATGATGCTCGAAGTCTTCTGCTGAAAATGGGTCTTCCTGTGTATTCACCAGGTGATTGACGTATTTTCATTGACAGTTTAAAGTGTGGGCTCTTTCACAATGGCAATAAGTATGGGTCGATTCCACTCGTTCATTCAACAAATATGAAAGAAGTGTATGAGATAATTGCGTTTGTCCTAGGAAAAATAAAGTTCCACGATCATTAGTGGATAGATTGTGTTAATCTCAAAATTATGAATTTCCTTCCTGGCCGGCAAGGTGGCTACACGAAATACGCATGTTTATTGTGTCTCTGTGATAAAATAGCTAAACATGATCACTGAATAAGAAGAGCCTGGCCCGTGAGGGAGAACATGGATGTTGGCGAAATAAACATAATTCATACGCCTCTCATTTCTCGAGAAAAGAATCATTATGCCTCCACTACATATAAAATTAGGGTTAAAGAAACAGCTTGTTAAAGCCCTTAATAATGATGGGTCCTATTTTCCATGCATAGAGCGCAAATTTTCTGGACTCAGTGACGAAAACCAGAAAGTGGTATTTTTGATGGCCCTCAGATAGGACAGCTGATAAATTATCCCAATTTTCCCAACGATCCCAATCCCAATTTTGTCGACTCCATGAATAAACTCGAATTCTCTACTTGGAGCTCGTGCGTCTTGGTAGTTCGAAATTTTTTGGGTCACTACAGAGCTCAGAAATATCAAAAGATAGTGAAGAAACCTTGGTTGCCAAAGGAGTATAAAATTGCATTACTTGCATAGCTACTTGGACTTCTTTCCTGAAAATTTGGGTGATATGAGCGAGGAGCAAGGTGAGAGATTTCATCAGGACAACAAAACTATGGAAGATCGGTACCAGGGACACACACATGATGAAAGATTACTGCAAGCATCTGTAAAGAGACTGTGAGAAAAAGTTTCACGTTCGGAAATCTTATAAGTGAAGCGCCTAAAGCCCGGAATGTCTGACTTTCAACAATCCTTTGTGTATGTAAATACCTACTCATGAATTGAGTATTCCTAATATTTAAAAATTGTTAACTCTCCCTACAACAAAATTGTGCAAATAACTCGGTTTTTAAAATCACGATCATCATATCATCATTTGCTCTGCATTCAATCACATCAAGTTCAAATTACACAAAGATCGTGTCCCATCGCTTTTTTTTTTGTCATTGTTTAGTAGTGCTACCTGATATAGAACTATTTTCTCCTTATTAGTACTTTTTTAAAATAAAAAATATCTATATTTAATTTTTAAAATTATTATCGTAATTGATAATTTCTCATTTTATAGAAGGTTTCTTAATGTTAGGAAGAGTGTGTATCTATAAAACGAGAGCTGATAGAGTAAAACGCACAACATTTCTGCCCATCAAAATCACAAAGAAACATGTCTCAAATATTTGGCAACAAACTATGTATTGGCTAATGTTGTCTTAATAATTCACACACTTGAAATTAGTTAGTTATTAGCAAATATTTTCCTTAATTAATAATTCATTGATTTGAATTATTTTTTTAATTATTGTAAATTCTTTGAAATAAAAATAATTTAATCTCATAAATATTATTTTTATAATTCTTGTGAATTATATTTATTCAACATACAATTATTCTTTAAAAAATAATAATTATTTTATATAATTCTTACAAATTATTTCATTAAATACATTAAATAATACAATTTTATTTATTATTATTCTGATTGTTATTGACCAATCAAAGATTGGTGTGGGTAAATTGAAAATTTTAACTGTGAAGAGATAGAAATCGTTCAGTGAACCGGTACACTATCTTTGCTGCAACCATGAAGTGGTTCAGATAAAGTGTTCTTATCTACAAAACTGGCATCATTGTACATGATACATATTGTCACAGAATTATCTGTGCTGGCCTACTCGTTTATCATCATCACACAAGGGACGCTAAATCAGCGTTTTATTTGTAAATATTTTGTTTATATATCTCTCACCGGGTAGTTGACGCTCTGAGCTCCAGGAACCTGGGTTATCTCTCAGTTTTTTTTTTTTTTTGAGATTGGAAAAATTTGTAAAATGGTAATTAAGCAAACTAGGGACAGTCCATAATTTGCTTAAATACCATTTCTGAGATTCCACCCTTCAGTACTGCATATATAAGCAGAATGATCCAATAAAGTATTAGAGCTCTAAAGAAGCAGTCTGGTAGATTAAATTGTCGACACCGTTGGGAGGGTTCACCACTGATGAGCGAAGAGCCCTCCCAATATATTTTTTCATCGCAGTAAAGACAGTAGAAGTGTGATTGATGTGTAAAGGAAACATTCGCGTATTAATGTTTTCAATAGGCTTTTTGAACTCTTAATTTAATGCCCTATCAAAAAGTGCACTTCGATTTCTTGATCTTGAAAATTCCAAAGAAAATTACAAAAGAAGTGGAGAGTTCCGTTTTGATACTTTCCAAGCAAAGAATTGATCGAAAAACTCTAGTAAAAGTTTTAAAAGTGATGGTCATGACCTCAGCGAGTTGACAGTGTATAAATAATTGTGTTTGAAAAAGACGGCAGGCAAAAGCTTCTGGACAAGATACGCCACCTAAAGTGTGTAGACGTCCCGTGCGTACTAAAGTACTAATAAAAAAAGTTGACCGTTTGACTTCGAAAGAGAACTCCCCGAGTCAAAGAGAGATGGTCCAACAGAGTGCAACACATCTGCACAAACAATTCACAAGAATCTTCAAAAGATTGCGTAAGAAAGCATCCCTTCATGTCTTGAAGCCATCTCATCTACAAAACCGGAAGGCCAACTGCAGTAAGCTGTATGAGGAACACCTGGCAGGAGAGAAGTACGTCGTGACCCTGGATGAAGCACTGACTAGCTGACTGCAACGGGACATACCGGGTATGCTATATGAAGGAGGGAGAGGAAGTCTAGAAGATTTTGGTCCAGAAAAAGGAAAGGTTGGGCGAGAGATTTAGGGTGGTTGGGGCTTTAAATGGCCGCGGAACTTCACCGATGTGGAAAGTTATAACAAATGTTAAAATTAATCCGAAATATATATATTATGTGGAGAGCGTGTTACAACTTCTACTCGAGCAGCCCGTTCCAGTTCTCTACGGCGTGGACACGAATAAAGTCTTTGTTCATCATGATGCAGCCACCAGTCACACTGCTCGCTTCACTTCCGCATACGCCGAAGAGCTGAAGTGAAAAAAAAAATGGGAACACCATAATTTCCAACAACAGTATCCCTGTCAAGTGTCCAGATACAAGTCCGATGGACTTTTTCGGTTTTAGCTATTTGAAACAGCGTCTCTTTAAACGAAAGACCAAATAGATCAAAGTTGTTTGAAAAGTCTTACAAGAGGAGTAGCGGACCCCGACACATACAGAAAAGCGATGGATTTATGGAAAAGGTGGTGTCGTGCAATTAACCAAAGAGATGGAGCGCATGTTGAAGAAACGCTATTCATAAGCGAAAATCGTCATTCCAAAATAGATAATAAAGAGGCGTTCAAATAACTACAAACACCCTCTGTATTATTCAATAATTATTAATTTTTATATGCATATATTTTTAAAATATAGGTTTGGAACACATTTATTATATTTGCAACATTTAGAATTTTTATCATTTACCAATGTACTCCCAACAGATGCAGCGAAAGGCGCTGCTTGCGAGTGAAATTGCCAAATCTCTCTCTATATATAAAAGTCAACGTATATATATATATATGTGATAAGGTCCTGTCGACTTACTGTGATGAGGCATCCTGTCGACTCTCGCTATAGCTGTGGTAACCAAGGGTCAAACCTGTAGTAACCGAGAGGGACAGTCAGGGCGTGGAGAGTTTTCCAGTACCTCTCTGCACTTTGGAAGACCTTTAACAGTTTTCACAGAGTACAGGCAGTCGTGGTCGAGGCAGAGTGGAAAGCTTGGGAATGTCCACACACACAAAAAACGAAGAGACACAGTTGTAGAAGGAAAGTTCCATGAACAGATTGGAGTCGAGCTAAGAGCAAGATGGAGAAAGAAGATTTCTTACTGTTTTACATAGCGATGAGGTGGTCCTGGCTACAATCGACAAGGGCACGCGCCGATGGTGAACTGACTATCTATATTCGGCTAAAACCGAGGTTTTATATCTTTGCCGAGGGGGGGGGAGACATGTGAGAATTTGGACTTAGAACGTCTGCGGCATTCTGCACCCTTTGACCTTGATGGCAACGGGCTGCCAAATTCCTTTTTAAGGTTGTTGGATTTCTCTCTCGATTTTAGACGTTTTTGAACTTCTCAATATTGCTTTAACTCAGCTCTTAATCTATTACATAGTTTTATTTATTTATCCTCAGTTTGTACGTAGTACATTACATATGGTGATGCAATGACACATGTCAATCATGCACATAATTATTTATAGATGTGTTTCTATATACAACATGACAATCTTGTTATAAGTATTATACAATATAGGGTTGTTGGTTTAAATTACCATAGATGAGCCCCGGGAGTGAAAGAGTTTATCCGGGTTTAAACGGGTAAAGCCTCTCTAACACAGGTAAGTAATTAAAATTTCTTTTAATTAATTTAAACTCTGAGGGTTAAAAAGGGCTATAACAAGATGTTTTGTTTGGATATATCTGCAAATTATAAAAAATACAACTTATGTTTAATTTAAAAGTTATGATATTCATTTAAAAGAGAAATTTAGATAAAACTTTTGTTTGATAAAAAAATATGATGATGAAAAATAAAATGATGTTCTAAGAGATTGTTGCCGGGCGTTGGAAAGGGTTAGTGGTTAAAGAATTTGCAATTGTAAGTATTACACAGACAATCAAATACTTAGATCCAGGTGCAAAGCGAGGATATAGACTGGGGCGTCTTCCTAGGCAATGTTTCACCTGTGATCCTGTATAAGGTTACAGTGCTTTGTCACAATTGTAGGGTTATTGGGTTGAAAAGTTGTTGAAGAAAGGGTTGTTCATTAATATGATTGAAAGGGGTGAAATGGAGAACCATGCTATAAGTAGAATTGTTGTATCGACAGTAGGTGTTCTGACTTGACTTAAAATGAAAGGTGATTGTGGTCCGCTAGAGCTAAAAGAAATTGTGAGTTGTGAACGCTTTGTGCATGCGTTGGTGATGGGTGCTCTGCGGATGATTGGAATAAACTTTTGAAACGTGTTCAAGCCAGAAGTTGGGATTTTTAAATCTGGGGAACTTGTTGTACATATTTTAATTATTTGTTACCACAGAGTGTGTGTAAGCTCACGGGGAAATAGGCGCTAAAAAAACAAGAAAAGAGAGTTCCTTTGTTTCAATATAAGTTTCCCTTTTATATTATATCTCTCTTTTGTTAATCAATAAATATAATGTTTAATTAATAATTATTGGAATCAGTTTCATTAATAATTCTAAGCAAAGTCAACAATTGGTAGCAGAGCGTGGTTTATTGATATAAAGCTCAAAAACGAAAATTTTAATCTGAAGATTAAGCAAGAAGTTTATTCTGATCGGTAAACTCAAGCACTTATAAGAAGAATAAAGGTATTTATATAGATTAAGTTAAATTATATCTATATATTGCATGTTTAAAAGCTACCCAATATTTAAATAAATTTAAAATATATATTTGTTTTAAATTATATATTGGTTTGTTTATATTAGCTCAAAAGACGAAAATGGCTGAATATAATGTTTTATCCCAAACAAAAATTGAACCATTAACAGGAAATAATTATCAAATATGGGCGTTGAAAATCGGCGCAGTTCTGAGAGGAAGAAAATTATTTAAATGTGTAATTTCAGATCCAGAACCTGATATGGAAGACAAAAGTTCTTGGGAGATTTGGAGTGATAAAAATGATGAAGCTTTTGGGATAATCATCACTACGTTGACAAATGAACAAGCTGGAATGTTCATAGGAGAAACAAATGCTAAGAAAGTATGGGACTCACTGAGAAAAACATACACAGGCAATTTGGAAGATAAAATTATTGATATAGGCTTAGAATTAAAGAACATTAGAATGAAAGATAATGAAACTGTAGATGAATATATAACAAGGGCAAAAAATATTGCTGCTAGAAGTTCATCATTAGGGCATCAATTTTCCTCAAGAGAACTTTCATTTCATATTGTCAGAGGCATACATCCAAGGTATGAAAATATTGCTATTGTCTTACGATCAAAGAGAGAAGCAACAATTGAAGAGATTCAACAAACTCTAAGAGAAGAGGAGTCAAGAAGAAATATGAGATTAAATCAATCGGTTGAGAATGGGCATGAACAAGCATACAGAATTAAAAATAGAAAAGTCCAACAATTTCAGCCAAAAAGATGTTGTGTTTGTAATAAAAAGGGACATCTAGCTAATGATTGCTGGTTTCGAGATAAACAGAAACAAGGATACCAAAAGAAATGGAATCCTGGTTATAGAAATCACAAATACAGTAGGGAACATTCAAATAACCTAGTGGATACTATGAAAAGTGGAATTAATGAGCAAGCATTTGAAACATATGTAAAAGAATTTGAAGATTCACCAGATGAGAGAAATGATAGACAAATATGGTGTATAGATTCAGGATGCACCGCACATTTAACCCCAAACCTAACTTTGATGGAAAATGTGGTAGATTATGAAAGTGAAATCAACCTAGCTGAAAAGGGCAAAACTACCCAAGCCATAGCCAAAGGAGATATGAGACTTACTACATGCACAAGTGAAGGCCAAGAAAATATTCACATCAAAGATATCTTACATGTACCAAGTTTAAGGAATAATTTCTTGTCAGTATACGAATTAGTCAACAAGGGAAATTCAGTTATTTTCAATAAGGATGGAGCAAAAATTTATAATGAAGGGAATGATTTAGTTGCTGAAGCATATATTAAAGATAGAATGTTCATGATGGAAACAAAACAAAGAAATGTATCAATAGCAAAAAATGAAAATGTCATGGTTATAAATACACATTTATCAAATAAAAATAGCAATATAAGTTTATGGCATAAGAGATTAAACCATATAAATGAAGAATACATGAAAAAAATGATTCAAGGACATATTGTAAGAGGATTGGATCTAAAATTCGAAAGGTTACCAGAGTGCGAAGCATGCATAATGGGAAAACTGGTGCAGAAGCCATATAATATTACAGAAAATTATACAGTTAAGCCCCTGCAGTTGATTCATATGGATTTATGTGGACCAATGCCATGTCAATCTTTAGGAGGATCTAAGTATTTCCTTGTTATAGTAGATGATTACAGTAGAAGAATCTTTGTATATTTCCTGAGATCAAAAGATGAGACCTTTGAAAGATTTGAAGAATTTAAAGCAAGAGCCGAAAACGAATTAAGTCTTAGAATAAAAGATGTAAGAACGGACAATGGAACTGAATTTTGTAACTCTAGATTTGAAGGACTTTTCAAGAGAAGTGGGATCCATCACCAACTCACCACAACATACTCACCACAAAGTAATGGAGTCGCAGAGAGAGTGAATAGGACTCTTATTGATACAGCGAGAACCTTACTAATTGACTCAAAATTACCCATGATGTTTTGGGCAGAGGCAATTGCTACAGCTACATACATTAAGAATTGTACACCCCACAGGTCTATCAAGCAAAATACACCTATGCAGAGATGGAATGGCAGGAAACCATCGGTCAAACACATTCGAATATTTGGATGTTTGGCACATTGGCTTGAGAGCAAACCAAGAAGAAACAAGTTTTCACCAAAGGGTAGAAAGGGAATATTTATTGGTTATTCCATTAAAAGAAAAGCCTACAGAATATATGATATAATGACAAAGAGAATCCATGAAGTCAGATCAGTAAAATTTAGTGAAGATAAGAGAGGAATTGATTATGCAAATGATATTCAGGAAGATACTAATTGTGATAATTTGACCTATAAAGGAAATTGTGAAGAAATAGTTGCTGAAGACTTTCTTATCTTGAAAGAAGACAATCCTGTCACAGAGAGTAAAATGAAGTCTCAGGAGGATACTTCAGTAAAACTAGGTGGTGACTGTGAAAATGACTCATCACAAACTGAACCGATACAGGAAAGATGTGTAAAAGGAGGAAGAAAGAAAGGAGAAACAAAGAGCATCTTAGAAGAACGGCACAAAGCAAGACTTGAAGAACAAGAAAGGAAATTGATTGAAGAAGGAGTTCGACGCTCACAAAGAATAAAGGATAGGAATAATGCAAACTTAATTATGGAAATTGATCATTATATTCCGGAGAACTTTAAAGAAGCAATGGATAGTGGAGAAAGAAATGAATGGCACAAAGCAATGGAAGATGAGCTCAGTGAGATAGAGAAACATAAAGTATGGACACTAGTACCAAGGGGAAATGGTATGAAAGTCATCAATAGTAAATGGGTCTACAGTACGAAGAAAACACCAACTGACGGCATATATAAACGAAAGGCCAGACTGGTTGCTGTTGGATGCAATCAAAGATATGGTGTGGACTATAAGGAATCTTTTTCACCTGTACTCAAAAAGGAAAGCTTGCGAACAATAGTAGCTCTTGCAACACAACAGAATTTAACCATAAAGACTTATGATGTGAAGACAGCTTATCTCTATGGTGAGTTAAAAGAGACAGTATACATGAGACAACCAGATGGTTTTATACAAAAGGAGAAGAAAACAAAGTGTGTAAATTGGAAAAAAGCCTGTATGGTCTACCACAATCAGGAAAATGTTGGAACAAAAAGATCAATGAAATTTTATACCAGTTGGGAATGATTAGAACCAAATGTGATCCATGTGTCTATAAACTCCAGAGAGGAGAAGAGTATGCAATACTGGGTCTATATGTAGATGATCTCATCATTGCTGGAACTAGTAAGGAAATTAATGACAACCTAGCCTCAGAAATAGAAAAATATGTTACTCTAACAGAAAAGAAAGATAGCGAACCATTTATTGGAATTGAAATAAAAATGGAAGAAGATGGATTTTATCTATCTCAGACTCATTATATTGATACAATTCTTCACAGATTTGGACTGGAAGAATGCAACAGTGTGCAGACACCTGGAGATCAAAATCAAAATTTGGATGAATATTTGGACTCTAAGCCAGTAGATAAAACTGTATACCAGGAAATGATTGGATCACTAATGTACCTCTCTACGGGTACTCGACCGGACATATCCTTCAACGTCAGCAATTTATCACAGTATAGTAATGATCCAAGAGAAATACACTTAACTGGAGTTAAAAGGATTTATAGATATCTGAAGGGAACAAGAGATAACATGTTGGCATATAAGTCAAAAGACAACAATATCACAATAAGTACTGATGCGAGCTGGTGCACAACCCGAGACGCAAAATCCTATTCAGGCTATACAGTCAAACTTGGCAACAACTTAATAAACTGGAGAAGTAGAAAGCAAAATTTAGTAGCCTTGTCTACATGTGAAGCAGAACTTATTTCAATATGTGAAGGCATTTCAGAAGTATTATGGTTAAAGGGATTACTAGAAGAACTTTGTGAAAATTTAACTTTCCCAATTACCTTGAAAAGTGACAGCCAGGCTGCAATAAACTGGATACAATCTGACAAGATTACTTCACGAACAAAGCACATAAACCGAAAGTATTATTTTGTGAAAGAGGAAATTCAAAATGGAATCAAGCTGGAATACACTAAAAGTGAAGACATGGAGGCGGATATACTAACGAAGAGTCTACATAAGGACAAACTACGGAAATGTGCAGATAGCCTTGGACTTGCTGATTAGGGCTTACACACAGGGGAGCGTGTGTTGTACATATTTTAATTATTTGTTACCACAGAGTGTGTGTAAGCTCACGGGGAAATAGGCGCTAAAAAAACAAGAAAAGAGAGTTCCTTTGTTTCAATATAAGTTTCCCTTTTATATTATATCTCTCTTTTGTTAATCAATAAATATAATGTTTAATTAATAATTATTGGAATCAGTTTCATTAATAATTCTAAGCAAAGTCAACAGAACTGTGTTCAAAGCGTTTGTTGATATTACGAAATAAAAAAAAAATTGTCAAGCAGTACTATCGTTTTTATTTGTCCTATTATAAAAGTATAAAAACAAATATAAAATGAATAAAAATATAGCAATGTGATTGTGGTTGAATAAAGTTTAAGTGAACAAAATCAAACATACAATATATAAAAGTAATAATAATGAAGAATTAAAGTGATTTTTGACAACAAATAAATCTTTTGTAATACTAAAATAATATTACGAAAAATAAAAGTAAAATTGATTTAAAAAAATAATGTTGGATTAGAAACTTGTGATTATATAATTGAAAGGTAAAAAATAAAAATAAAATATTTTATACAAAAAACAGAATATAATTAACGATTATTACAATGAGTAGATGAAGGTTCAGTATTTCTCTTCTAAAAAGAAGACTAGTTCATATCCCTTTGGTATGTCAGTCAACTAGCGGTGATTACGTCCATTTTTACGACCGGGGTGCGATGTATATTGTTTTTGAAGGGAGAGATATGGGGCCTGTCTACAGCGCACGTGTTTTAAATTCTTTCTCCTCTAGTTTGGATCTGGTGGGTTCAAAGAAATCTTTATATTGTGTGAAAGAGAATAAGTAAGTAAGTAAGTAATACAGATCCAAATGGGTTGGTGTAGCGTATGTAGATAGAATAGGTTTGTGAATTCAACGGGAAATTTTCTGGTCGCTACTTGAGGTTTGTTTTAAAACGATCGATATTAAATAAATCTGGATTTAAATGTAGGAATGGCTGTGAAGTTTGAGGCGGTATAATTCGGTATAGTTGCGTCTCGAAGATATCTGGAGTCAAATGTTTGAATTCACTGAGATATACATCTTGAGACATTCGCTGTGGGTTTTTAACAAATCGGGTTTGTGGAGGTGTAATGTACAGAACATTCTCTGTGCAATATTTTTATTTATTGACATGTATGGTGTCACTGTCTCTATTGAGAGGTTGATTGGGGCGATCTATTCAAACAACGTTGGGTGAGATTATTTCAATTATTGTGTATGGTCCAGTAAAATATGGTGCTAATTTGCCTGTGTCGGGATGTCTATAATTTTCGACCAAAACAAGATCATTCCCTTCGAAATGTGGTGTTCTGTGCTGCTTATCAAATGTTTCTTTATCTTTTTTTATGCTTATTTTGGGTACGAGAGCGTGCTATCTCTTTAACTCTAGTTATTTCGGGGTATGGGTTAAGATGAGTTCCTAGATCTGGGGGGACAACATTTAACATTAAGTAGGTGGGTGGAAAACTTGTGACAGAATGGGGTGTGTTATTATACGTCTGAGTGACGCGTTTAACTAGTTGAGTCCAGGAAGCTTTTGGATTTTCTAGATAAGCTAGACTGAGCTTGCCTGTAATGGTGGCATTTAAGCGTTCTATTAAACCGTTTGCTTGTGGGTTATTGCTTGTGGTGAGTAGGGGTTGTATACCATGTGTTATTAGAAATTTCCGGAATTTTTCTGAGGTAAAAGCGGGCGCTCTGTCAGATAACAGACGTTCTGGAAATCCTTGTTGTAGTACAGTTTTGAGGGTTTGAATGTACGTTAGGGTACTGGTTTACTGTTTAAACTTCCTTTGAGAGTGGTGAAAGCTTGTTGGCAGTTTTATGATCTATTTGAAAGATTTAGTTTTCTCGGTGTTCGTAAGTGTTGTGTTTCGACGTTGTTGCGGACTCAGTAAAAATGTTATTCAATGATGTCAGGTTTAGATGTGAGTAAAAGTGCGACTTTCGACGTGGACACGCTTTGGGGTGAGCTGTGTCACAGGCATGAAGGCGTCTTTGTGGCCTGTTAAGTGAAAAAAATTGTTGTGATGCGCTGTGTGACACGAGTGAGTGAATTGAATGGAAAGGTCTCCCGTGAAGTCTTTGTTTTTGGTACAGCATCTAACTTGTTTCACCATGAATATCAAATTTACTAGTCATGTGTGGTGGTTGTACAAAACACATCGAGATATTTTGGCTGTTAGTGGATGTGGCACGTTTAGTGGCGAAGATATGGAGCTTGTGTGGCTCGAGATTGATTTGTTGCTAAGTCGCGCGCTAATAGATGGTGGCCAATTGGAGAAAGTGATGGGGAGTGTGTTGTAGTTTGTTGAGAGAGATGTGTGGATGATTAATAATTATGCATGTAAATGGAAATGACGAGGGAGTGAAACTGTGTTGGATTTTAAACTTGTTTTAGGGAAGGACAGTTACTTTTCTAGTTGTGATTTTGAAGATATTGTATCTTTCGATTTTTGCAAATAAAAAAAATGCGTTTCACCTATGTTTATTAAAATTTGAATATATTTTTTAAACCGTTGATTATGGTAGTGCGAAAATTATCCTTGTAAAAGGGCAATGGCGTGATAGTGACTTATAATTTGAATGGGGCGTTTACATAAAATAGTTAACATAACAATGATTTCTGCAAAGTTTGGAGTATTTGATTAAAAAAATGGTGTTTTGGTATAAAAATAAGATGTTAAGAAAAATACACAAATAAGTTTAGAATTATGATTCGAGTAATTTGAAAAATAATGCTTTTTTTTTCTTATGTAAAATTGAAAGTAATGACTTAAAATTTATAAATTGCTTAAAATAAAGTAAAAATTGATAAATGAGGGTGTAAAAGATTTAAAATTTGAATTGAAATGATAAAAAATGGTAAAAATTGATTTAAAATGATTACAGTAAAAATAAGCATTAAATTTATGAAGAATCAAGTTGTGAGCATGAGGAGAAAGTTACGTAGGTTTTTAAAAACTCATAGTTTTGAGGATTGTTCAGTCAGGAGACTTGGTCTTTGGTTGTCGTCCTGATGACGCGAAAGACGTTCCATGTAGGGCATGTAGACGCTTGTGACTTCTGTTTGGTGACGGCGGCATGTCGCCTGGAAGGTGGTTGCGTTGTAAGGTCGAAGGTGGAGAACGTGTCACCGGGTTATTTTGCGTGATTTTCGCTTGTGTCGTTGGGGGGGGGGGGGGGGGGGGGGAGATTGCTTGGTCGTTTCGTTGGACTGGCGGGCTTGTTCCTCCATCTTTGTTCTTTATCGCTTCTATCTGGACAGGCTTCTTACCTTCTTCGTTGTGGTCATCCTGTCGACTCTTCTGTGATAAGGTCCTGTCGACTTATCTGTGATGAGGCATCCTGTCGACTCTCGCTATAGCTGTGGTAACCGAGAGTCAAACCTGTAGTAACCGAGAGGGACAGTCAGGGCGTGGAGAGTTTTCCAGTACCTCTCTGCACTTTGGAAGACCTTTAACAGTTTTCACAGAGTACAGGCAGTCGTGGTCGAGGCAGAGTGGAAAGCTTGGGAATGTCCACACACACAAAAAACGAAGAGACACAGTTGTAGAAGGAAAGTTCCATGAACAGATTGGAGTCGAGCTAAGAGCAAGATGGAGAAAGAAGATTTCTTACTGTTTTACATGGCGATGAGGTGGTCCTGGCTACAATCGACAAGGGCACGCGCCGATGGTGAACTGACTATCTATATTTGGCTAAAACCGAGGTTTTATATCTTTGCCGAGGGGGGGGGGGAGACATGTGAGAATTTGGACTTAGAACGTCTGCGGCATTCTGCACCCTTTAGCCTTGATGGCAACGGGCTGCCAAATTCCTTTTTAAGGTTGTTGGATTTCTCTCTCGATTTTAGACGTTTTTGAACTTCTCAATCTTGCTTTAACTCAGCTCTTAATCTATTACATAATTTTATTTATTTATCCTCAGTTTGTACAAAGTACATTACATATGGTGATGCAATGACACATGTCAATCATGTGTATAATTATTTATAGATGTGTTTCTATATACAACATTACAATCTTGTTATAAGTATTATACAATATAGGGTTGTTGGTTTAAATTACCATATATATGTGTGGTAATTTAAGAATTATAAACACCTGTGTAAATACTCATCACCTCTTCTTACACCCCCTACTCTAATATGGACTTTTAATCATTGTACCCAATCCTCTTTTAATCAATTTAACTTTGTATGTATCGTTTTTGTGTGAGCAATTAAATAAAGAGGTACATCTAGAGGGAACGTAGGAACCAAAAGGGCTAACCCCGCAAACATGAGGTCAACCGTCGCGAAACTGCGGCGCCAGACGTCCGATGACGTAACAGGGCTTACCCCGCAGCCAATGAGGTCAACCGTCTCGACAATGCGGCGCCAGACGTCCGGTGACGTAACACTTGAGCATATAAAAAAGGCTTGCCCCGCAGCCAGGTCCAGTAACAGTTGCACGCTTCTGGTCAGTCCCAACTGTCCCCCCACCAGTGGTAAGGCTGCGGGATACTGCCAGAGGTAAGCACCTCTTTGAGGTGAATAAGTAGGTCTCCTTTCAGCGAAGACAATCTCTTTGTCTGGTTAAGTTTTTTTTTTCCTATTTGAAGTAAATTTGCTTTTTGATAGTTCTTTTTTTTTCTTTTTTTTTTATTGATGGAGTCGAACCAGTATGATGGTAGTGGCGGTGGAGGAAGTCAGCAGACCAACAAAAAGCGGCGGCGTCCTGAGGACGAAGACCTCCTCCCGTCTTCCCATCATCAATTTAAGTTCAACAGCACAGCGAACTTGTTCAACTTTGGGTGCCGAACCTTCGAGGCGATCACTGCCGACACCAGCCTGGACACCCCCGAAAAAATACAGATGGCCACCAGAGGACTGATGCTGGCTCTCATCCAAGAGGCAGAACTACTTCTTGAGGACGCCTTCAAAGGAGCCAGTCTAGGAAGACCCAATCCCACAGCCAACGTCCCGATCCCCTCCACCTCTTTCGCCTCGGTAGTGGCAGAGAAAGACAGGCCGGCAAGGACTGCACCTCCGAAACCCAAAGCGAAAGCCACATTTGTGAATCTGGCTCCTTCCTTTGAATCGCATGTCGTCGTCAAGTCGGATAACCCCAAGGCCAACCCAAGGGAAATTTTAAGGGAAATTCAAAAGATTCATCCATCCCTAGCGTCGTCAAAAGACGTGGTCGCGTCCATCAAAACCAGCGGCAAGGTGGTTTTCCACACCAAAACAACCCAATTGGCAAAGTCGCTGGCTTCTGGGCTGACCTCCCTGCCAACGGGTCTAAGATGCCACGAGCGCCCGGTTATCCTATCAAGATACTGCCTCTTCAGAGTGGACGGAGAGGTGCGGGACGAGGAGTTATGCGAGAGCTTCTGCTCAACCACTCCGGGCAGTCACTCCAGGCAAAACGTGACATCAGGGTAGTCCATCGTTCAAAGAATGCGGCACACAGCACTAGTACAGTGTTCATCGAAGTGGACAACCAAGTCGCCGAAATCCTCGGTCAACATGGACGTATCCCTGTGGCGGGTCTAATGCACAGTTATGAGCGCAGTCATACTTTAAAGCAATGCTTCCGTTGCTGTGACTTCGGCCACCGCGCTTCTGCCTGTCCGGCTGCCCATCCAATCTGCTATCGCTGCGGCTCTGCAGAGCATGAGGGCTTCCAATGCTCAGTCGAATCAAGCCAAAGCCGCTGCTGCCGCTGCAGCAAAAAATCTGGAGCTCCCATCAACCACTTTGCCACTTCACCTTCCTGTCCCTTTGTAAAAGAGAGAATAGCCCGAACAAGAAACAATGTCTAGGCCATTACGTGTCCTGCAGGTGAACGCTAGAAAATCACCAACTGCCATTCTTGAAATTGCAAATTTGGCAAATTCGACACAGGCCGACATCGTGCTCCTGCAATAACTCCCAACTAACTTCTTCTGGCCCACACCTGGGTTTCAGGCATTTTTTGTCCCAGGCGCCTACATTCCCTCGGGAATTGTGGCACGTAGCAACCTTCATCCCATCCCTCTAACCTCCCCAGACAACGCCATAACCTCCATAGCCATATGTCTAGAGCAGAGTATCATCGCGGTGTACTCGGCCTACTGGCACGGCCTTAGAACTGCCGATGATTTCATCCCTTTTCTGGAAGATACGATAAGACGGGCCTCTCTTCCAGTGATCCTGGGTATGGACACTAACGCCCACTCTCCTACCTGGGGCATCGGTGCGAGGTTGGACCTCCGGGGTGCTAATCTCGAAGAGTTTGCCAGCTTCAATGATCTTCATTTCTTGGGAACCCCTGTGGTCCCTACCTGGTCAAATGGGTCTTTATCTTCTTCTATAGATGTCACTCTGGCCTCCAGCTCACTGGCGATCCATGCCACTAGAGGTTTATTAGATGAGATGGCCTTCACTGACCATATACCTATCTGGACTACATTCCTAGACATGGTCAAAACGAGAAAAACTCCTCCTGGGTTGAATCCTCATGTAAAGAACAGACCTTTAAATCCTTCCTCAACTCTACTCTCCGCCAGGTAACTACCCAATTGAACGAGGCCTCTACCCCAGAAGATATTGACAGGGAGGTCCTCCTTCTGACTTCCATCCTGCAATCAGCTTGTGACTCTTCCATGGGGAGACGCTCCAATACTACAAGACCGTCAAAGCCGTGGTGGACCCCCAAACTGAGTCGGATCAGAAGGTTGGTTACCTCCCTCCGCCGTTGCAGTCAGAGTGTCCGGGGTCCTATTAGGAACTTCTTCCGCGGTTTATACCGAGCTTGCCATAATCGACTGAAGGCGGCTATACGGAAAGCTAAAAGTAAATCCTGGTTTAATCTCTGCGAGGAGGTGTCATCCGCTTCCTGGAGTGCCATACATCGATTTATCGCCCGGGGCCGCGGCTCCCCCAGAGGTCCGCCACTTCTCAAACATGATAACGGCGCTCCTTACAATCCTCATGAGACTTGCCAGGCCGTGTTAAATCACTTTTTTTCTACCTGACACCAGACCTCACCCGCAAAGGAATGCAATTTCTGCGCACTCAGACGGACATGAATTCAAACCCTGGGAAGTTTTGCGAGCCATTCATCGCTGTGGTAAAAGGACAGCCCCGGGCCCCGACGGTCTTGGTTCAAAATGCCTAGACCTGGGCGGCCCTCCCTCGCAATTCCTGCTGGCCGAATTGTTCACCAAATGCCTTCGTATGGGCCACTTCCCCCGTCCATGGAAAGAAGGCCGCCTCATACTTCTGCCTAAACCCTCCAATTCAGCCACCAGTCAGCTGGAGAAATACAGACCTATTACTTTATTGAACACTATGGCCAAAGTCTTTGAGAGATGTATCCTGGCCAGACTTCAGTGGCTTGCGGATCGTCACGGATGGTTCTTTGAAGATCAATACGGTTTTGTAAATGGTCGTTCAGCGGAAGATGCACTGGCAAGTATCACTCAATTCATTGAAGAAAGACCAGCTCACTGGAGGAAAACTCTTGTCATCAGCTTGGACATCAGTAAGGCCTTCGACACTGTTTGGAGGCCGGCAATCATTCAAAATCTTGAACGTCTAAATTGTCCAGAGTATATTACAGGCTTAGTAAAAAGCTTTTTGGAAGACCGGAGGGTTTCTTATTCAGCTTGGACAGCAACAGAATGTACGTCCTCCCAGCTCGGCACTCCCCAGGGTTCAGCGCTAAGTCCTTTCCTGTGGAACATAGTTGCCCGGACCATCTTCACCATTCCCTCCATCAAAAAGAGCCGATTAATAGCTTACGCGGACGACTTCACCCTTATGATTCAGGTTCGTGGTCGCCTGCCGGTCTCTGCCACTAACAACTTCTTGGAGAGGCTGACATCTTGGTGCACGATGATTGGTCTTAATATAAACCCCAGGAAGACTCAAATTTGCCTGTTCCAATGGCGTAATGTCCACCCCAAATCCGAGACAGGGCTTAAAATCCTTGGTCAACCTTTAAACATCAAGAAGACCATCACAATTTTAGGAGTAGAATTTGACCAGACCTGCGGATTTGTCGCCCACCTACGCAAGATCACACGTAGATGCAGATCAATAATCCCACGACTCACCAACTCCATACAGGGTAAATTTGGAACTAGGATTTTCGACGCGGTGGTGGTACCTGCCTTCCTTTACGGAGCGTCAGCATGGGGACGTCGTGCTCTCTCCAGCGAGGGCATTAGGCAGCTTAGGAGCCTTCACTACAACTTTGCGAAACGTGTACTGAGAGGAGGTCCTTGCACACCAACAGTCTCAGCCATCTCCATCACCGGCAGCCCTCCTCTCGATATTATTGTTAGGTCTCGTACGGCGTTCCTAAAAGAAATCAATGAAGGAAATTTTGAATCTAGACCAGGCCCTGCTTCTTTGCCATACCCTCCGGATAGACGTCAATTGTCTTTCAGTCTAAACATCGAGGAGATAACAACACCCATAATATTTACAGACAGATCAAAAAATGAGGCTGGGGTGGGCGCTGCAATTGTTCCCTCATCAGAAGATCAGCAACCCGTTCTCTTACGGCTCCATCCAGACTGCACAGCCTTCCAGGCTGAACTTCTGGCAATACGCTGGGCGGTCCGTCTGGTGGAGGAAGATTATTCTAGAGAGGAGATCACTATCGCGTCGGACTGCAAATCAGCTCTGTCAGCCATATGTACGTCAGGTCCAGTTCGATCGACATTAGTAGCTGAGATTATTCTCGCACTGAACAACAACCAAAATGTAAATCTGTGTTGGGTGCCGGGATACTGCGGCATCAACGGAAACGAAAGAGCAGACAGAGCTGCTAAGAACGCGGCCGTTTCGACCTTAGAGCCATCATTTTCCATCCTGCCTAGAAGCCTGGCCCGTAACCACTCGCGCGCGGCAGCCCTAGACGCCTGGACGGAGGTTTATTGCCGGGACCGCTCCAACAGACACCCCTGAGTAGAATAGCACATACTCCAGACCGGCTGCTCCAATTCCTCCCTAAGGTCTGTCCTGGAGAAGTCACCACCACCTTACTTACAGGACATAGCCATTTTCGGGCAGATCTGGTTCTCTGGCATCCTGGGGAAGACCCATCTTGCCCACATTGTATGGAGGAACAACAGACAGTGGACCATCTTCTATTTAGATGCTCTGCTTTCATGCGACACAGAATGCAGACAGCCCTGCTGCTTGGGAAGACCTCCTTCGACCCAGTCTCGTTGGCTGGACTATCGGGTTCTCTGCAGGCATGGAACTTCCTGACCAGCTGGTTCGGCTCTGCAATTGGCTCCATGTAAAGATAATCTAGAGTAACTGGTCTCTACTAGTTAGCTGGACAGCCCGGGCAGTTGGCGTTTCTTGCGCTCCATGCCCGGGTTATCCTTATTTTCTCTCTCTCTCTCTCAGCCAGGTCAGTCATTCAGCAGACGCAAGATAGCAGACAGCAGTAGCAGACAGCTCGTTAGTAAGTCTTTGTGAACGGGGTGGATGGCCCGCCGGCCGCTACTTGGTCTCTGCCTTCCCTCTCTTTGATGCCTCGGATTCCCCTGTGATTCGTCTCTGTGTGCTTTACCACTCACCACCATCACGACTGCGCAATCATCATCTTTCCCCACGACTCAATACAACAGACCAGACCACCGTAATACCACAGCTAAAGAAAGAAAGTCGACAGGATTCGACATAGAGTCGACAGGATGAACAAAGACGAAAAAGAAGCCCGAGAGCAGGAGATCGGAGAGTTCCCCAGCAACGACCACGGACCGACAACACCACCACCCCTTCTTGGCATCATCATCCTTCAGTTGGCAACCATCCTAGAAGGACTGCAACCCCTTCATCCCCGAGACCTGGATCTTACCGCCTTTGATGTCTTCTCCCTTCCATCTTCAGCCATCACATCTTCCGCTCAACGCCAGCAATCTCCCGAAGTTTTCAACTCAAGCCGGAATCATCCTTTCCAAGGTACTTTATATCTGTCTACCTATCTTCCATACTCCCAGTTTCCTGCTATTTTAGTTTTCGCATACAATATAAATTGCCTATTTTCTTAGTTATATCTCTTTTTCTCAAATAGTTTTAAATATCAATTTTGCCATAGTTGATTTGCCTTTTAAATTGCACCACACCTTTAATCCTTTTAAAGCATTATTTTGCTCTGCGTAATTTGTACCTAAAATATATCTCACATTCCATATTTTACTTTTGAAAATTTGCAATTAGGTTTAACCATTTACAACTATAAATTCTTAACACCATATGTAAAACAGTCGGCCAAGAGGACAACAACAAAATAAATTTACTATTTTATCACATCTTCAATATTTTATTAATCTATCTTCAACATTAAAAAAAATCATATTTCCACTATATTTTCTATATGACCGCAATACCTTATGACTTCACATTTCCAGCTTTTTTGTGTTTAAATTCCCTAACTTTTAATATTTTGATATTTTTCTCATTTAACTTCATTACTTAATGTTATTAGTTAAAAAATTTGCATTTCAAACTCCATTGCTCATTTACTGTGTTAATATCTAAAAGCGTTTCTGCCAAAATGTAAATATAGCAAACCCAATCAGCACATGCACTAACCACAAATAATTGTTCCTTTTCAGAAAAATGTCCATGTTATTTTTTATCTCCCACAACCCTTGTTAACCCTAATTGCCAGCTAACTGATGCGCGAACTGAATTGTCTCACCCTAATTTTCCGACCCAATTTAATCTCCTATTGCATAACAATCAACACATATTTTCTGAAAACAAATTTGATGTCCCCACTTTAAACATTCCCCCCGTCAAAATTAACACTACGTCTGACATAATAATTACACTCAGACCCTACACAGAAAGCGTCCCTCATATAGCACCCCCCACCATGCAAGTCCATTATGTTCAACCCAAAGACAATGACTCATTTCCGTTCCGACATCTCTCACCGGACTTGTTCCAAGAATACCAACTCCTGATCAAACCAGCCAGCAGCCAACCTCTTCTACCTCTAACCCCAAATATTTTTACCCTAATCCAAGTAGAACCGACTTCAAGTAACAATGCTTCCCCAGTTCCCCAGCTACAAATCAATCATGAACCAACCCAGTCCCAAGTCAGGTCATCAACCCTCCAACATAAATGGCTTAGCCCACAACTAATCTCTCTCATAAAAAATATAGGATACAATATGAAAACATTTTTTATTTTCCACTTAATTCTTTTAATTTACACGCTAACAATGCCCGTCCCCACCGTCCCGCTAATCACACTTATCTACATAGGAATATACGCACAAGAAACTGATAGACTTTTTCAATTACAAGAAGCCATTTTCCAACTACTTACCATCATCTGGATTTTGATAGGAGAAACCGTTCAACGTCTATTTAGAACTCCCCCACCACCTACGTCCTGATAACTATTTCCCTTATATCACAGATAGCTTATCCCAACCTTATTTTATTTGTACTCCACGTGTTGTATCATACTACCCCGCAACTATCTTCCTTAAAATCAATTTCTTGTCGCAATGCTGCACATTGATGCGTTTGTCAACCTATGTACCCACACATTTTTTTCTCTACCTATATTACCACTGCAACATCTTTTCAAGCGATCTTTAAAACCTAAAGTGGACTTGTTTACAAATTTTAATCAATGTTTTTCCATTGTCCCACTTTTGTAAATATCATTATATTTTAATTTTGTTTTACCATTTTTCTTTTCACACTTCTCAACTTCTGCAATAGTTTTCTCTCAACAACCACGAAATTACCTTGCCTCTCACCAAACCTTACCATCTTAGCGGATCTTTTCACCACCCATGTCTTTGTCAGTTTTTTTAATGTGATGTTTTTCTTTATGTTTTTATATGTTCATTTTTTTTTACACTTGCAGAAATTTCCTTGATGTAGTTTGTCCATACACCAAGCTTAAATACTCTGCAGGCATTTTTTTTTCACTCACTCACCATCGCGCTATTTTCTTTTTTTTTTCACCCAAGACCGCTAAGTGGAGAACAATAGTTTTTTTTATCCCTTGTTAACTAGTTCCAAGGCGTCCTAGCAAAACGCCTTGCAAACCCATGTTCTCAAGCTGATCCTGCTGTCAACCAATTTAATCACCATGTTGTCATTCTTTTAACAGTTCCTACTTCATCCGTCCATTCTGTCACCTTGTCGACCGCAAATTCTTACCACCCTGTAAATAGCTTTGTTTGTTACCCAATTAATTTTCCCCAAAAATTACTTCCCATCTACCAGAATTTAACTCAGGCTGCCCCTTTTTAAATTCTTCAACGCAGGGGGCCCATCTGTGGTAATTTAAGAATTATAAACACCTGTGTAAATACTCACCACCTCTTCTTACACTCCCTACTCTAATATGAACTTTTAATCATTGTACCCAATCCTCCTTTAATCAATTTAACTTTGTATGCATCGTTTTTGTGTAAGCAATTAAATAAAGAGGTACATCTAGAGGGAACGTAGGAACCAAAAGGGCTTACCCCGCAAACATGAGGTCAACCGTCGCGACACTGCGGCGCCAGGCGTCCGATGACGTAACAGGGCTTACCCCGCAGCCAATGAGGTCAACCGTCTCGACAATGCGGCGCCAGACGTCCGGTGACGTAACACTTGAGCATATAAAAAGGGCTTGCCCCGCAACCAGGTCAGTCAGTCAGCAGACGCAAGATAGCAGACAGCAGTAGCAGACAACTCGTTAGTAAGTCTTTGTGAACGGGGTGGATGGCCCGCCGGCCGCTACTTGGTCTCTGCCTTCCCTCTCTCTGATGCCTCGGATTCCCCTGTGATTCGTTTCTGTGTGCTTTACCACTCACCACCATCACGACTGCGCAATCATCATCTTTCCCCACGACTCAATACAACAGACCAGACCACCGTAATACCACAGCTAAAGAAAGAAAGTCGACAGGATTCGACATATATATATATATGAAAAAACAATAGAAAAAAAAGATAAGTGGGTCAGGTGTTGATATTAAAAATAAAGAAGGCATCTCTTGACCACGAGCACATGTGCTTTTTAGATGGCAGAGCGCCATCTAGTGGAGCAAAAATAGACTAAACGTTTATTTAGCTTGCTCCGTGATATTTGGCCAACCCAATTTCTTGATAAATCTAGAAATTTTATCAATATAATTCATAGAGTTCATAGAGTTAAGTCTTGAAGAGTTTTTTTTTTGTCACATTTTCAACTTAGCAAACATAAAATTAACCAAGTACTGGGCAAAAATACTCATTTTTTTAGTCAGATAATGATGATGACAATATTTCTGTATCATGTTTGATTTTCAGAAACAAAATTATTTCGGGGAATATTCACTAAAGCAGACCACGGTATCGACCATCATTTTAGTAGGCAGGAACAAGATTCTAACAGAGCAAAACATCCCCTCAAGTAGAAGACTGTCGAAGCTAGGTCACCTTTATATAAATCTAATTATTATATGGTGGCGTATAACTGAAAGAAAAATATTTTTATACATTTATATACAATTTTCTCTCTTTCAGTTTTTAATTTTTTTTACCTATTAAACAAATTAATCATTTATAAAAATAAAATGGTAATGTATTTGTCTTAATATAATAACACAGCCTATCTAATTAAATTGACCAGGATATAGTTTATATAGAAGGAAATCTGTCACAGTATCGACCTTTAAGTATGCAAATTTGCCAAATAACGAACCAATTCCTTTATTATCAGGTCATAATGGTGATAATAGTGTTGAATTACGTTCGATAGGCAAATACATTATTCTTTGGAGTAACATTTACTCGAGCTAAAAACTGGACGAATCCAGGCCATATTTAAGCAATAAAAAGGCATTTTCATATTAGATTTGAAAAAAGGTGTTTAATTGCCAATATATATATGGTAATTTAAACTAACAACCTCATATTGTATATAATATAACAAGATTTTCATGTTGTATAATAGAAACACATCTATAAATAATTATACGCATAATTGACATGTGTCATCACCATATGTAATGTACTTTGTAAAAACTGAGGATGAATAAATGAAACTCTGTAATAGATTAAGAGCTGAGCTAAAAGCAAGAGATAGAGATAGAAGTCCAAAGAGGCCTAACTGTCAGAAGAAAAAGGCATCTACTTATCGTGCACCTGAAAGTTGCTGATGGCTTGCGCCATCTATCGGAATAAATATCAACTATTCTCGTTGATTTTTAATTATTCCAGAATTGGCCAAATACCCATTCTTGGTTAATCAAGAAAAGCTAACCACGGACGCGTTTCGGGCTGTTGGCCCTCATCAGCGTGGTGCAAGCTGTACCTCAACGACCAAAAAATTGGTCATTAAGGCATCCTGAAAATCATGAAACGGGTAGTTAAGGCCAGAATTGCGTGAGAACGCTACAAAATGTGAAAAATAGCACAAATGTAATATTGTACTGGGATAAGGTGCATAAATTAAGAAAAAGGCTTCTACTTATCGTGCAACTGAAAGTTGCTGATGGCTTGCGCCATCTATCGGAATAAATATCAACTATTCTCGTTGATTTTTAATTATTCCAGAATTGGCCAAATACCCATTCTTGATTAATCAAGAATAGTTGATATTTATTCCGATAGATGGCGCAAGCCATCAGCAACTTTCAGTTGCACGATAAGTAGAAGCCTTTTTCTTAATTTATGCACCTTATCCCAGTACAATATTACATTTGTGCTATTTTTAACATTTTGTAGCGTTCTCACGCAATTCTGGCCTTAACTACCCGTTTCATGATTTTTCAAGATGCCTTAATGACCAATTTTTTGGTCGTTGAGGTACAGCTTGCACCACGCTGATGAGGGCCAACAGCCCGAAACGCGTCCGTGGTTAGCTTTTCTTGATTAATCAAGAATGGGTATTTGGCCAATTCTGAAATAATTAAAAATCAACGAGAATAGTTGATATTTATTCCGATAGATGGCGCAAGCCATCAGCAACTTTCAGTTGCACGATAAGTAGATGCCTTTTTCTTAATATATGCACCTTATCCCAGTACAATATTACATTTGTGCTATTTTTCACATTTTGTAGCATTCTCACGCAATTCTGGCCTTAACTACCCGTTTCATGATTTTTCAAGATGCCTTAATGACCAATTTTTTGGTCGTTGAGGTACAGCTTGCACCACGCTGATGAGGGCCAACAGCCCGAAACGCGTCCGTGGTTAGCTTTTCTTGATTAATCAAGAATGGGTATTTGGCCAATTCTGGAATAATTAAAAATCAACGATAATAGTTGATATTTATTCCGATAGATGGCGCAAGCCATCAGCAACTTTCAGTTGCACGATAAGTAGATGCCTTTTTCTTAATTTATGCACCTTATCCCAGTACAATATTACATTTGTGCTATTTTTCATATATATATATATATGAATATATATATATATATATATGAATATATATATAGCGGATGTACCCGGCTTCGCCCGGGTTTTACCCGAGTAAAGGTTTGTCTAACGAACATTTGTTAAAACAATTCTCTATAAACTTATATAAAAAAAGATATATTTTGATAATTTGAAACTCGTAAATTTGAATCTCTCGATAAAGTGAACATTTTTTCCCGGTCCCTGTGTGCCGTGTCATCCTGAATTTTGTCTTTCCTAATTTTCTACATTGCAAAATCATCGTTTTATCTAGTGAACATTTTTTCCCGGTCCTTTGAAAAATACTCGATAAGTTGAATAAAATCAATATTAATTGGTTCCCTCGGTAATTGGAAGTAAAAGGAATAGTATCTTTGCCTTGGAATTGTATCATTATTCTTGTCTCAAATAAATTGCCGTGTCATCCTGAGATAATCTTACTTTTTATAAATAACCTTTAAGATAATAAACTTAGTAATAATAAAACTTATAGATAAAAAAAACTTGTTAACATCGTCGCAATGGTGGCGCTGCTTGCGAGTTAAATATACAAATCTGCAAATAACTCTAAGGATTATTCAAGAAATTATTTTTCAGAAACCTTCCCAGTACTATACTAAATAACTTCCCAAAGTTTCATGGCGTTCCAATGAGTGGTTTGGTCAGGCATAAAGGACACACACACAAACACACACATACATTAATTTTTATATATATAGATATAAGGAAGCCTCAAAGATAATGGTTACTCTTTTCTATTAAACCCAAATAAAAATCACAAATTTAACAAAAGAGGAAGATGTGAAGTGTGATATAAAGTATATTCGAATTAATCCAACAACTAATTGGTTTATATATTTTCGAGTATAAAACGATGACGATGATACATATATGCATTAAAAGATTCCCACTACTTTTCGATATATTTGTTAAAACAATGTTCGTTAGGTAAACTTTCACTCAGGTAAAACCGATCCAAACTGGATACATTCATTAGTATCAATAAACAAAAATAATATTTGACACTCAATACTGTAGCGCAACCACGTTTACCTGAAAAAAAATGGCTTTCAATGAATATTCAATCATTGGGATGAACCAAAAATATTGTATTCAACGACACTGTAGAGCAATATCATTTTCAAAAAAACAGTTTGGTCTTTAATAAAATTATGATTAGTAAAAGTAAAACATATATATATATATTAAAAAACGAAAGAAAAAAATAAAAGATAAAAAGATCAGGTGTTGAAATCAATATTAAAAATGATAAATCAAGAAATTGGGTTGGCCAAATATCAGGGAACAAGCTAAATCAATGTTTAGTTGATTTCTGTTCCACCAGATGGCGCTCTGCCTTCTGTAAAGCACATGTGCTCCTGGTCAGGATATGCCATTTTTAATATATATATATTTATTGTACACACCACACGAATCAACAGCAACAGCACTATCTCAAAACTAGGTTAGCGTATAATGTAAGTATTCAGTGATTTAAATGAACAAAAATAAAACATTTTATTCAGCAACACTGTACACAAATCAACAAAGTTCTCCTAGAGAACAGCAGTCACTTGTCAATGGTGATGACGGTGGCGCCCCCTTCACGGCGGACCTGGGGCCCCGGGGCATAGATAAAGCCGGAGGATCTCCGCCAGGACTGGCAGGGACTGTCGTCCGAGGAGCGGTAGTCCGGGGTGAGAAAGTGGGGGCGGGGAGGACCGGGGACCATGTACGGTTCCCACGGTAAGGGCGGCCTCTTGGGGGTGAACTCATAGTCCTCTTCCACCTCCCTCTCCGAGTCCTGGGACTGCTGCCAGGTCTGGATGTTCTCCAGGGAGCAGGCCAGCACCAGCACGGAGTCCAGGATGATTATACCCACCTGGAGGGCAGCACAGCTTCAATACATGGAGTACTCATCACGTTTAAAAACTAAATAGAAACCATCGAACAGAGAATTTATGATATATTTCACTACTCTGCAACAAGGTTTCATCAAGTTTAGTTTAAAATGAATAAAATATGTCCCTAAAGAGATGGAGTGAGGTGATATGAACCGTCGATTTTTGACAGCCACAACCCGGGATCGATTCCCGCATTGAGCACTTTTTTATAATAGCTTCAATGGTCCCCGATTCCTGCAAAAGTCTAAACCCCTCCCCCAGCGAGTGAAAGTAACCGAACGAGGATCTGGCACTACTGTAAATTCAAAAGTCGAATTTGTGTAAACTTCGTGTTCTCTTGCAGTAAAAGCAGTCACATGCTACTAATCATGATTATCAGGGCGTACAACACACACTCTTGGTATAATTGCCATCACCACCAAAGGCAAAAATATAAACTATAAGATTTAACAACAAAGACTTTATGAAAAGTTCACTACTATGCAACAAAGAGTTCTAAAGTTTCAACAAGTTCAATTTAGATGAAGTAGAATGTGTCACTACAGAAATTTAGCGTCAAAAAAAAAAAAATAGAAGGGCTATACTTGGAATCGTTTATATAACCTTAATTCTATGGAATAAATAACAGTTTAATAAGAGTAAAATATCCCCCCAACTATGCAATGATTCTATCTCGTGTATAGTTTCGCGTTTTATTTCTTTCTTTACGAAATATTCTTCAAATAGAAGAGGTTTGTATGCTCGAAAGCTTGCCAACTTGATTTTTACAATTTACTAAAGAAACTTCTCGGAGTAGTGAAGTATTTCATAAAGAAATTCAATATGAATGCAATTTATACCAAAATTAACTTTTGAAACAAAGACTTTGCAATATCCTCTGAAAAGTAAATGAAGATGGGCTTATTGCTAGATATAAGGATGGATCAGTCAACATGGCTCTCAGAGAAGTACAAGATCTAAGAAATAATGGAAATATAAGAAAAATCTCCCTGGAGGATCAAAACAGAGCCGTGTGGAATGCTACAATGGCAACTGAATATTTTACAACTGGTAAAATATGCGATTCAGGTAAAAATCTGGACAGAATTTAGAAATAAAATAATGTTTAGTACATTTATCATATTCTGTATTGTTGCACCAGGTTGCGGCTTGGCAGACTCTTCAGGCATGATTCTCTCCTGTGCTGGGTCTTGCATCTTACCAGAGCGTGTTTCAACCATCCTACAAATTTATATAAGGGAATAATGAGATAAATCTACTTTAAGTAGCCTCCAGAATAATTTATTTATTTCCTCACATCAAAGAGAGCAGTGAAGTCACACGTGTACCTAAATACAAATGATGATAATCTAAAAAATAATCTGTTTTAAATAAATATCATAAAATATAAAAATAAATAATTATATAATTTAAATTTCAAATATATTAAAAATGATATAAGAAATACGCCATTAATCATGATGTAACACTTCCCCCTCTCCAGAGGTCGTCACGTCCTCGTGAGTTACCTCATCAATTCTCTCAAAATAGGGTTTGAGTCTTGAGACATGGACAATCAATGGGTCTTGGCCAGGATTATCTTTCGGCTCAATTAAGTAATTTACGTTAGACAGCTTCTTTAATATTCGATATGGGCCAAAATATTTTCTCAATAGTTTTTCACATTTTCCGATTTTCCTGACTGGTGTCCAAACTGCCACTAAATGTCCTGGTTCATAGATTTTCTCATTGTGTTTTTTGTCATAGTTTCTTTTCATTCTTTCCTGAGTCTTCTCTGTGTTGTTAATGACTACCTGTCTCGTCCTTGCTATTTTATCTAAGTAGTTTTCTATATATTCGTCGTAATCGTCCATGTTACTGTCCGTTGGGATATTCTCGTCGTCTAAGAGGGACATGGGTTCCCTTCCAAACAACAGGAAAAATGGAGAGTAGCCTGTGGTTTCTTGAATCGTGGTATTATACGCGTGGGTGATAAAAGGGAGGATTTCATCCCAGTTCTTTTGGTCTGTGTTCACATACATGCTGATCATATTGATTAAAGTTCTATTTAGCCGTTCCGTTAGTCCGTTAGTCTGGGGGTGGTAGCTCGTTGTGAAGCAGTGTTTCACTTTGCACATTTTCATTACCTCCTTCATCAAATTGCTAGTGAATTGTGAACCTCTATCGCTAATAAGAAATTTTGGGGCCCCGTGACGTAAAATAATATGTTCGATTAAAAATGTAGAGACTTCTTTCACGGTTGCTTCTGATACTGCCTTTGTTTCAGCATACTTGGTATAATAATCAGTCAACACAATTATCCACTTCCTTCTTCTTTTCGTTGATGGCAAGGGGCCAACAAAGTCAATTCCGATTCTTTCAAAAGGGTAGTTAGCTAGGGGAATAGGTTGTAGAAGTCCAGAAGGCAAGTGATTTGAACCTTTCCGACTTTGGCAAAGATGGCACGTCTTTACAAATTCTGAAACATCTTTCAACATGGAAGGCCAATAGTATTTATTCTTCAATCGGTAAGTGGTTCTGGCGACGCCCAGATGGCCATTCAGCATATGGTTGTGGTATTCACTCATGACTTCCTTCCTTCTCTTCTTTGGCACTACCAGCAACCATGCCCTACCTTCAGGATTTGGATTTTTCTTGTAGAGACACCCATTTTCTTCTTTGAAGTTCTGTGTAATTGAACGCTTGTTTCCACTAAGGTTCTCCTTAATATTCTCAATAAAATCATCCTTTTCGTCTATTATTTGATTCAGAAATAGTCTTTCATAATCTTCGTCCCATTCGTTTTCAGGTAAGGGTCCTCTAGATAGACCATCAGCGTCCAGATGTTTTTTACCCGATTTGTGTATAATTTCGAAATTATATTCCTGAATCTTCAGTGCCCATCGTGCTAATCGGCCGGTCGGATCTTTCAGATTCTTAAGCCAGCATAGTGCGTGATGATCAGTTACGATTTTGAAGTGCCTTCCATATAGGTAGGGTCGTAACTTGGACATTGACCACACAACAGCTAGACATTCTTTTTCGGTAGTCGAATAATTTTGCTCAGGTTTGCTCAGTGTTCGACTTAAATATGAGATAACTTTTTCTTTATCGCCTAACTTTTGGACTAATGTTGCACCCAGGCCGATGTTAGATGCGTCAGTATGAATGTAAGTAATTGCATTCGGGTCAAAGTGCCCTAAGATTGGAGGATTTATCAATGCTACTTTAAGGGTTTGAAATGCTTTTTCTTGATTTTCTGTCCAGGTAAAAGGTACATTCTTTTTTATAAGACTGGTTAATGGATCGGAAATTTTTGAAAAACCTTTGATAAATTTTCTATAATATGAGCACATTCCTAAAAATGATTGAACTTCTTTTATCTTTTTGGGCCGAGGAAAATCTCTAATAGCCTTGATATTATGCTCCGCTGGTTTTATACCATGTTGATTAGTTATATGGCCAAGAATCTCCAGTTCTTCGAAAGCAAATTGGCATTTTTTGTTGTTCAATTTTAAATTAGCCTCGCGAAAACATTTTAAAACAGCTTCTATTCTTTTGAGATGTGTTGAAAAATCCGAGCTATAAATGATTACGTCATCTAGATAACATAAGCAAATTTGCCATCTAAGATTACCAAGCATAATTTCCATGTTCCTCTCAAATGTAGCAGGGGCATTGCATAGACCAAAGGGCATTACGTTGAACTCATATAGGCCATGTGCTGTAGTGAAGGCTGTCTTTTCTTTATCTTTCTCCTCAACCTCTACTTGCCAATATCCTGATTTAAGGTCAATTGCTGAAAAGTATTTGGATCCTTGAAGTGTATCCAATACTTCATCAATTCTGGGAATTGGGTAAACATCCTTCACTGTTACATCATTCAATTTTCTGTAGTCAACGCAAAATCTGTACTTACCATCTCGCTTCTTGACCAAGATTACAGGGAAGGACCATGGACTCGAGGATGGTCTAATTATGCCGTCTCTGAGCATTTCATCAATTTGTTCTTTTATGATTTCTCGCTCTTTCGCGCTCACCCTATACGGCTTGTGTTTGATCGGTTTCGCGCCTTCTGTATCGATCCGATGTTTCGCTAAGTTGGATCTTCCTAATCCCGACGAAAACAAATCCTCGTACCTTTCCAAAACTTGTTTCAATTGCTCCTTTTCCTTTTATGCTAAATTTTCGTTTATCTGAAATTGGGGTTCTTCATGCTCTTTTTGTTCACTTTCTTCCATAAGATTCACTTCGGCTGGCTGGCTTCCAAAGCACAATGTTTGGTTTTTTAATATTTTTAATGGTCGAGGGTAAGGGTTTGTTATCCAAATATATGTTTCCTTATTCACAACATTTATTAAGCTTCTCGCTAGTCGAAGTCCATTTGTTTGAAACATTTTATGGTTCTCCTCGATGATGTATTCGCCATCCTCTGCTTCTACAAATGCATTAATCAATTTAATAGAAAGTTCTGGTATAATGGCATCCTTTGCACTTTTTATTTTCTTCTGTTGATATTTGATTACGTCACGATTTTCTGTCAAGTCATATTTGATTATTTCACGCTGACAATCAATTTTTGCGTTCATTTTCTTAAGAAAATCACGTCCAAGTATAAATATTCGCAAATGTGTTCTCATTATCACAAATTGATGTGTGATTGTTTTGTCATCAAATTTTATATTTAAAATAATATTTCCTACGATATCTAATTCTTTGCCATCGGGTCCAGAGCACATTTTATCAGGATTTATTATTTCAAGACCTGTGTTGAGAGCTGTATTAAGGTCGACCACTGAAAGATCGGCGCCTGTATCAATCAAAGCTTCGCAGATACCGATTCTATCCACGTTAATGTTCATTTTATATTTGGGGTCCAACTTTTTAATTCCATTTATGGTCGACTTGCTTTGATTGACGGACTCAGGCGCGATGTTTAGTTTAAATCTTCTAATGCGGCATATCTATTCCTTGTAGGGATACTCGAGTACGGGCTATTACTTACGTCCGCGTAGAGCATAGGTCTCGACTTCTGAGTTCCATTATCCATTCGGATTTCTTCTTCGACCTTGTCTTGTGTAACTATGGGGTCCTCTTCCACAATTCTTACAAACCTGACTCTGCAATACCGCGCTACGTGTCCTGGCTTGTTACACTTGAAACATATTGGTCTCCCGTCTTCTGTCCTATTCCTATTTGAATTTGGATTCTTATTGTATGTTTTACTTGGGTAGACCGGTTTTGGCTCAGGATTGGGAGTGTAAGATCGTCTAGGGGCAGATACCTGGGGCAGAGGCTTGTTCTGGTAATACCTCGGAGTGGGGGCCTGGGGCTTGGAGGTGTTCTGGTAGTACCTCGGAGCGGGGGCCTGGGGCTTGGAGGTGTTCTGATATGGCTTTCTGAACGACGTAGCATTCTTCCATTGCTCTTGATGATGGGGACGAGGAGAGCGTGGTCCATTATAAAGAGCTTTTGATTTTTCTGCACGTTCTTGGTAATTCTTTTCGAACAAATCCAGCTTTTTACAAATTTCTAGAAGTTCATTGGTATTTTTAGGAGGGTTTAGGTGAAGGGCAAAAGAGTATTCCTTCTTTAACCCTCCAATAACCCAGTTTATTTTAGTCTCTTCTTCCATTTGGGGGTCGACCTTGTTGCACAGTACAAGGATATCCTCTGCGAACCTGATTGCAGGTTCATTCCACTGCTGCATTCTGTTTAGCCTCATCTTCATTTCTTCTTTGTTGGCGTCTGAGGCAAAATCCTGAATTAGGCGGCTCTTGAAATTTTCCCAGCTGGTGAAACTTATCTTGTGTAGGTTCAGCCAGGTTTTGGCGCTACCAATCATATTCATGGCAGCATAACGAGAGATAATGTAGTCTGCCCAATGGTACAGGAAGCCAATTTCTTCAAGAGATTCAATCCATGGGCGAGGGTCTTCCGTTCCATCAAACTTGGGGATGTCGATGTTGGGATTCAGGACAACTGGGTCGGAACTAGCATCTCTACCAATTGTTGCACCAGGTTGCGGCTTGGCAGACTCTTCAGGCATGATTCTCTCCTGTGCTGGGTCTTGCATCTTACCAGAGCGTGTTTCAACCATCCTACAAATTTATATAAGGGAATAATGAGATAAATCTACTTTAAGTAGCCTCCAGAATAATTTATTTATTTCCTCACATCAAAGAGAGCAGTGAAGTCACACGTGTACCTAAATACAAATGATGATAATCTAAAAAAATAATCTGTTTTAAATAAATATCATAGAATATAAAAATAAATAAATATATAATTTAAATTTCAAATATATTAAAAATGATATAAGAAATACGCCATTAATCATGATGTAACAGTATGGAGTTTATATTAAATTTAAATTTTTCTGATCCTAAATTCAACGCAAAAGGTTTCATGAATTCCTACTAAAATACATTAAAATGAATCTCCAGAGAGAAGTAACCAGGGGGACAGCAGGATTGGTATTGGGCGGTGTCCCTTGCGAGGCGCTGTTTGTATTCAAATTTGAAGAAATGTCATTAGCGTATTTAGCTCTATAGATAATGACTGCTGGCAAGGTTCACCACGATAAGCCAGGCCCCTCCAATATTTCAGCACCGCAGTAAAGACAGTAGGAAGTCTTTTTTTTTTTCATATCGAAAATAAAAACTTGCGCTAAAAAGTTTCTTATATAATGGCAGACTATCTATGAGGCTTTCCTTTGTATAATTTTGCTATAAAAATATTTCCCCGAGACTTAGCGATAGTTTAGGTTGAATTCCTGGATATCGTTTAATTATATAACATATATAAATGGAAGTCAGTATATATATTTCGTCTACTGAAAACTCGAGATATCGTTGGCCAACTCAGGTTATATTTACACTATATCGTAAAAAATCTTTCTGAGAAAGTTTATGGACTGTACATTAAAATAAACACTTTGGATATTGAAAACAAGTTAATTAGAAAATTCAAGAATTATAAAATGATGATATAACGATTGTGTTACTGATTTTATATCATCACTATTCCTACTACACCCCCTATTAATAATTATCATCTAATCACAAGAGTTGGAAACTTCAGAACGATCCAGGAGTCCGTGTTACGCACAATTAGTTAGTTATCTAACCATAATAAAAATTAATACAGTAGAACCTCCATGAGAGGACACTCCGGCTAGAGGACACCTCTCTACAAAGGACAGTTTTCATTGTCAAAAATACCATTTTTACTATGTAACAACTCTCTGGTAAGAGAACACCTCTCCATAAAGGACACTTTTGCTCTGCAACTAGGTGTCCTTTACAGAGAGGTTTTACTGTCTTTGGTGAAACAATATTCGTTGAGCAAACATTCTCTAACTCGGGAAGAACCTGTGTCATTTGGCTAGTATTCTATATTTGATAGATGGATTGAGTTTGACAGTAGAGGATCTAGGGCAGGCTGGCAGGTGTGAGACAGGGATGATACCTGGGTCCAGAGCGGCCATCCCCGGACCACCCGCCGTCGGGGCAGCTGGACCTCCGCCATGCTGAATGCCACAGCTACTGTAATACTTAGCACCACTGGACACACACATGGTCGAGGTTTCAATAATGGCCTTCGGGTTTGATTGGTGTGGGAATGTAATAAACCGTCGATTTTCGACACCCACAACCCAGGATCGAATCACATTTTGGGCACTTTTTTTATGAAAATAAATTGCTTCAATGGATTCCTATTCTTGCACAAGTCCAACCCGACCAGTGAATGCAAGTATTCAAACGGGCTCTGGCACACTTGTGAGTGCAAAAGTCCAACTGCATTCTACATGTATAGACATTTTGGTTACAGCAAAAGCAGTCGCTAAATACGCACCATGATTATCATGGCCTGTACCACACGTGTACTTGGGATAATAATTATAAAAAACAACGACCTTCAGCAGGTGACTATTTAACAAAACCTTCTGCCGTGGCACACAAGAGTTAGATTCCAAAACACTGTCAATGCTCTCTGCAAACATTTTATATGCGATACAGTTAATTTTCGCTCTACGAGTAATGTGAAATTTTAAAATTCCCTTTCGATGAAAGTCAGCTCGAAAATGGAATAGTTGGTGACATTTTAGCCTGGAACTTTTGAACCGAGATTTCTCAAATTTCCAGAAAATTGTGGCAAATGTAGTGACCTGAATCTACGTGTGTTTGCTGAAATGACAGCAAAAGGTACATTCGATTTTTTTACTCAAATATAACAACTTCCTACTGTTCTTTCTGAGATGGAAATATATTGAGAAGTCCTGGCTCATACGTGGAGAACACTCCCAGCGATTTCACCCGTTTAATCTGCCAAACTGCTCAATAATATTGTATTGTGCTGCTGTGCTTATATATATTCGGTACACTTTAAAGGAATGAACATAAGCCTAGACGACAGTAGGAAAATATAAAAACATGCCTAGAGTAATGCTTTCCGCAAATACATCAAATGCGGTTTCATTTAGCAAAGAAGTACTATATTGAAAAAAAAAAAGAACGCTGGTTCTCAAATCTATAAATCTCCCTTTTTGTTGTTTTTGAAACTATAAAGTGTGTGTGTGTGTCCACTAGAGACACTATATGTTTTACTAATAAATGTAGAGAACTCTATCTAATATAAAATAAAATGAAAAATAATATTGATCTTGTCAAGAGACGTTATATTTCATTTTATTACTTATGTCTATTCTCTGAATATAAATGATGAGACTTACCACCCTACACCCTTAATTTAATAAAAAGCTTTTTCTATAAATTTGGCGATTTCAGAATTCATTCCAATTTGTCACTCGCGATTATAATTGATTTATTTGGAACCCCTTTTTCAATGGGTCATATTTAGAATACTATATGGAATGATGACCTCCCCCTATTTTATTAAAAATATGTATGCTTTCTTGAAGTTGATCGGAGCTTTTTTTAAATATTACAAAAATATACAAGAAAATATAGCTATGGAGATATTCAAGCTCCATTCAACCTATCAAACAAGATAAACCAACCCAATCTAGAAGATATGTACCAAATTTCCATTAAAATTATACCTTCAACCGCAAAATTAATCTGATCAAGTATACCGGCAAACAGACAGACGGACAGTCAGACAGACAAACTTCGTATTTATATAGATGATATTATCATCAGCATCAATCTTATTTTTATCTTTATGATTATCTGTTCTGGGCATAGAACTTGAGACTAATTTCCTCTTTAGGAGCTCTGACAATTGGCATTTGGTTTAACCCATCTTCTTGACGATGGCCTCAAGCTCTTCCCAAGGTCCCCATCCATCCTATCGATGACAATTTTGACAAGTGACTTCGCCTCTTATCCTGTCCGTTTAGCACGTGTGCATTTTACTTTCAGTCGTTTTCTCTTTGTCGCTGTCAGATCATCAAACTGTTTATCGACATGATTTTGACAGCTTAGGAAAATCCATCCTATCTTTGAGGGACGCAGTGCCAAGTAGCGGCTGCTCGATTATGGTATTACTGATTATTGTCCATCAATACACTGCAGTGACACTTGGACTGTTGTTGTACTTGACATGGATATAGTTAGGGATAGGGAAAATTTTATATAAGGTTTCATATGTTTTATTGTGTGCGTGTCTGTTAATGTTAGTTCCCGTTTACATGCTCTACTTTTATTTTGATATCAATATTCTTCGGGAAAACCCTTTGGAACTACTGATGAATATATTGAGCCAAAAATATACGCAAAAAGAACAATACTAAATGAGTAAACTGAGATATTTCGATAGAAAGATAATTACTACTTGAATATTTAGTCTCGGAGACAAGATGGCGGTATATATAAAAACAAAGTTTATAAAACAGAGCAGAAACAAAAGCTTTCTCATACCTAGCAACAAGGCCACACCTGTCTTGGCCAGACCCAACTTGACCGGCCCCAGAGTCGGGGCCTCCAGGCGGCGAGCGGCCTGCAGAAACCGCAGCGAGGCCAGCGCCGCGAAGGCTGCGAGCGCCGTGAGGTGGGCCAGGGAGGCCGCAGCAGCCGCGGCAGTGTCGGGCTCGGTCTCCTCGCAGGTCTCCGGCACTCGGGGAGACCGCTGGCGACACGCCCAGAAGAGTCCATAGCGGCCCCCTGGCCAGCGGGCCCAGTCTGCGGTGGGCAGCACCGCTAGCTGTAGGATCAGCACGGCACCGCCCAGGAGTAGGCTTAGCGCGGGTAGCACGGTCCACTTGGCGCCCATAGAAGCCCTGATCCAACACACAGTTTCAGTACTTAAGTCCGTGCCCACAGCCCAACCTATATATATGTTTACCATATGTGTACAGTAATATTGTAAACTTCAATAATTACAGAAGAGTTTTTCGTTAACCACACAATCGCCAATAATAAACCTTCAAATTGGGCATAATACACGTACAATAATTATTGTACAATCTGGTGGATTAAATTGGCGAAATTTCTGGGAATGGTCACCACTGTTGAGACAAGTTCCATCACAAATCTTTCACATCTTTAGCTCTCTAAATGTTCAAATTTGGTCTTATCACTATATAAGAGGGTAAGTCAACTATTATTAGCAATGTGGTTAAATATTTATTTCAATACAAATAGGAAATTACCTGTACATTATTTTTCAACATAGTTCCCTTGATTTTCAATGCACTTGGTCCATCGTTGTAAAAAAATTCTGAAACCCTTATAAAAGAAAGTTTTTGGTTGAACTGCAAGCCAGGAATGTACCGCTTCTTCACTGCTTCATACGAGGTGAATCTACGCCCCATAATACATTTTTGAGTGGACCAAACAATTAGAAATCTGATGGGGTAAGATCAGGACTATACGGAGGATAAGCCAGAACTTCAAAGTTGAATTTCTAAAGCGTTTCAACAGTGTGAACAGCAGTATATGGACGGACATTGTCGTGCAATAACGCAACGCATTTTGTAAGCAGTCCTCAGCGTTTGCTTCGAATTGCAGGCTTCAACTTGTCAGTAAGTATCTCACTGTGACGCGCACTGTTTATTGTTGAGCTCCTTTCTCCTGATAATGTTCCATTACTACTCCTTGTGAGTCCCAAAAACGGTAGGCATCAGTTTTTTTTTTTACTTTTTCTTGCAGGTTGAATTTGGATATATCCTTTTTAAACTCTGCCACTTACTCCCCGGCTCGTAATGATGGATCCATGTTCGTTACCAGGAACAATTAGCTTCAAGAATATGTCAAGTTCATTACCATAGCGATCCAAGTGCCTTTGGAAGATGTCCAAGCGCTCTCGTTTATGTGTAAGTTGTTTTTGAACCCATTTTGCACAGACTTTATGAAACCCAAGTATGTTGTGGATGATTTCGTAGGAAAAATTATGGCTAATTTGCTGACAATCTGACACTTTATCAATAGTTACTCGTCTGTCTAACAGGACCAAGTCGCGTTCAATGTTTTCCTCATTTGTTTGCGGTAAATGGTGGTCCGGCGCCTTTGTCTTGCGTAACACTCATACGGCCATTTAAAATGTTCAATCCATTCGTAGACACTCCGTTGAGAAACACACTGTTCCCGTACTGTACTGTAGTCTTCGATGTCTTTCGGTCCCTGATATACACTTCAAGAATATGTCAAGTTCATTACCATAGCGATCCAAGTGCCTTTGGAAGATGTCCAAGCGCTCTCGTTTATGTGTAAGTTGTTTTTGAACCCATTTTGCACAGACTTTATGAAACCCAAGTATGTTGTGGATGATTTCGTAGGAAAAATTATGGCTAATTTGCTGACAATCTGACACTTTATCAATAGTTACTCGTCTGTCTAACAGGACCAAGTCGCGTTCAATGTTTTCCTCATTTGTTTGCGGTAAATGGTGGTCCGGCGCCTTTGTCTTGTGTAACACTCATACGGCCATTTAAAATGTTCAATCCATTCGTAGACACTCCGTTGAGAAACACACTGTTCCCGTACTGTACTGTAGTCTTCGATGTCTTTCGGTCCCTGATATACACCTTGCGACCTCACAAAAACAAAACAAAACAAAAAAAGAAAACGGATTACCGAACGTTACTCTCCTTTCGTGCAACAGATAGCGAATCATCTATTGTTAACGCCACGATAGCGACCAAGGAACTAACCTGTACAGGAATAACAAATATATTAAACCACTCATGCGTCATCTACGCTTTATCGCGTCATCTACGACAGTACTATAGACATGAAAAAATATAACTACATTGAGGATAATAGTTGACTTACTCTCGTATATAAAAAGTTAACATATGTAAGTAAATTAAGAAAAAGGCATCTCCTTATCGTGCAACTGAAAGTTGCGGATGGCTTGCGCCATCTATCGGAATAAATATCAACTATTCTCGTTGATTTTTAATAATTCCAGAATTGGCCAAATACCCATTCTTGATTAATCAAGAAAAGCTAACCACGGACGCGTTTCAGGCTGTTGGCCCTCATCAGCGTGGTGCAAGCTGTACCTCAACGATAGATGGCGCAAGCCATCAGCAACTTTCAGTTGCACGATAAGGAGATGCCTTTTTCTTAATTTATGCACCTTATCCTAGTACAATATTGCATTTGTACTATTTTTGTTACATTGCGTAGCGTCCTCACGCAATTCTGGCCTTAACTACCCGTTTCATGATTTTTCAGGATGCCTTAAGCACGAATGTTTTTTTTACACATGAAAAAAAAACTTCTACTGTCTTTACTGCGATGAAAAAAAAAATATATATATAGGGCTTGGCTTATCAGTGGTGAACCCTCCCAACGGTTTCGCCAATTAAATCTACCAGACCGCTTCTTAGAGCTCTAATATTGTATTGGGCGATTTTTCTTATAAAGTACACAGCACAGAGCAAAAAGGAGCAAAACAGAACAAAAACGCTAATATAACTGTAGGCTAAAGCAGCTCAGGTATTGTTTTCCGAAATTGTGGCCAGTTCTTGGTTTATTTTACCTATAGAGAAAATTTTGGTCCTAGCAAACCAGTCAGGATGTGATTAAGGGGAAATAAATCAACTCTATCCATTTGTTGGACTGTGTTTCTTGGGAATCTATCAATACAATATAAGAGGAAGGACACAAAGTAGAAATGAGGGTAGCACACTAAACTGCAATGTGGCAGATACTAAATATAGCCGTTGGATAGAACCGGTTGTCATATCAACAACTCTCTAATTGAACACAATGTAGAACACATTTATAATTGGTTCACGTAGTTTCCTGGTTGGTATAATATAGTTACTGATATCTAGAGTGAAAATAAATATTTTCGACCAACTCTGGGATCATCACCACATGCAAAGCCGGCTTGTTTGTTACAGGAGAAGACAAGATTGTGTCTAGAATTCACGAGAATTTTTCTATCAGAGAACAGTAGCAAGGCAGAAGATATTCTTTATTAGATATTCGAAAGCACAAAAAAGAAATTTATTCAGAATGAATAGTTACCTTACTTTCTGATAAACATAGAGAATGTTTTTTTTATATATAATTATGAATTATAAGAATTCTATTCTATAAAAAACTTTATCGATTCATTCAAATATAAAATTTCTACGTTATCGGGAATCCCGCCCCCACCTTTAAAATAAAAAAAAATCAACGATATATTCTCTACTAGCGGATGTGTACCCGGCTTCGCCCGAGTTTTATCTGAGTGAAAGTTTGCCTAACGAATATTATTGAAAATAATTTTCCGGAACATAGACTATTATTTTTTATTTATCAATTGCAGAGTACACGCTATATCCACAATTCGGATATTTGCGCGTGAAATATATACATTTAAATGAAAGACACAAAATAAAAGTAGTTAAAGAGATATATACATATTTACATATCAGTATGCAAATTGATTACATTAGTAGTCACTTATCTAGCTAAATACATTCTGCAAAATTTGTTGAATCTTTGGTAAATGTCCTTAGTGGAGACCAGATGTTGCAAATTTATGGGAAGTTGATTTAGTTCCCTAAGATCAGCGGTCAGCGGGCAGTCAGTTAATAAGTGTCTGGGGTTCTGTTCTTCGCCTCCACACGAGCATCCAGGTGATTCAGCTTTGCCAATTTTAAACAGGTATGAGTTGAAGTCGCCATGTCCAGTGAGGAATTGCACATTATAGAAGTTAGGTTTAATAAAATTAGGAATTTTTGGGCCACTGAAGAAACTTTTGAAATTTTCATTGGTCGCTTCGTAATATTCCTGCTGTTTCTAGTTTATAAAGTTAGAAATTATGATTATTTTTGCTGGGACGAATCGGTTGTAGTCTATATTTATTTTCAATATATTTGATTCAATGAAGTGAGTGAGCTTTGGAGTTCTAGCAATGATATGCGCACAATTTGACGATGTTGTATTGTAGGCTTGTATACCATGTTTGAGAATTTTATACTGTAGCGAGTTTAATTTGTCTTTGGCTTTTTTTGGGATGAATTGGTACCATATCGTAGATCCGTAAATTATTGTATTTCTAAATAGTGTTTTGTACAATACAATTCTCCTTTTGCTGTCAAGACCCCAGGCCTTCTTTGTTAGTCCTAAAAGATATCCACTTGCTCTGGTTGTTTTAGTGATAATATCATCAATGTGCGGCATAAAATCAAGTTTGTTCTTATTTCTGTGGTTTTTGACGGTTATTCCCAAAATTTTTACCCTATCTACCGGAATAATGGTATTGTTATTCAGAGTTATTGTAAACTTTTTATTATTGAACAAAGGCAAAACCTTCGTTTTCTCCTTGGATATTCTTAATTTGCTGCTTTCACACCAATTTGTTATTTTTCTCATTATGCTTCCTATTGTATTTTCAAGTTCTATTAGGTTTTTGTTCCAACATATCACCGTAATATCATCTGCGTATCCGATGATTTCACTGTTCGGCTCAGTATACTTGCATAGTAATTCGTTCATGATTATATTCCATATTGTAGGGGAAATAGGTCCTCCCTGCGTCATCCTTTGCTTAGTGTTTTTTGAACTTCAATTGATGTGTATCTGTATCTTATTTTCCTATTATCAAAATACGACTTGAAAAGTTTAACAATAGATGCATTTACATTATCTTCATCGATTCTTTTTAGCACCATTGGCCACCATGCATTATCAAATGCTCCACTGATGTCGATTGTTATAATGGCTGTGAATTCCTTAGCTTTGTGGTCTAAAGCAGTTTTGACAATGTCAGTTAGCGCTGTTATTGTTGATCGTGATTTTGTAAATCCGTGTTGACGATTACTGAACATCTTATTTTCTTCATAGTGTTTGATTATTTTATTGTTAATAATTTTTTCAAAGATTTTAGAAATGTTTGAGTTCAAACATAAGGGTCTGTAGCTCTTATACTTGCCGTAGTCAGCTTTACCTGGCTTTGGGATAACCAACACTTCTGCTTTCTTCCACTCATTTGGGAAGTAGCTCATATCCAAACACTTCTGAAACAGCTTGGTCAAGAGCGGAGCGATAAAGTGTTTAGTATGCAATATCATATTGTTAGATATATAGTCAGTTCCAGGAGATTTCTTTGGGTTTAATTTATCAATTATATCATTTATTTCCTTCATTGTGACTACTATATTTGCTATATTCAAAAGCTTTGGTTTATAGTTTATTATTTCTTTATGTAAATTCGTGTCATCGTTGAGGATGTCATCAGGAAAGAGACAGGCTAATAAGTCCTCGGTTCTCTGCAACCGCTCATGACATGTATTTGTTTCCAATATTTGTATTTGCTTGTCAGGTGTTCCTTTAAATTTTTTGTATATTCTATATAAATTTCCAAAAGGATTGTTTGAATTGTTTTCTTCCAGAAAAGTTCTCCATGATATTCTTTTTGCTTTCTTAATTTCACGTATATATTTATTTCGTGTATTTTTGAACAATTCAGCAATATAAGGTGGAGGATTCGGATTTCGGTAATATAAGTTTCTTATATAGTGAAAGTTATTTTTTCATAATTTCCAGTTCTGCATTCCACCAGTTGATCGCTCTACCTCTCATAGAGTTGTTTTCCCTAATTCTTAGTGTTGAGTAGGCAGATTCAATTAAGATATTTGTAATTTCTCTTATTGTTCGATCTATCATCTCTGGTGTAGAAGCATTTTCTATATAGTTTTTAATCTTCTCATGGTCAGTTCCATCCACGCTCTGAGTGTATTGACTCCAGTCAACTCCCCGCTCATTGAATTTCCAATTTGAATAAGAAGTGATTGTGGCGAATTGATCATCTATACAGACATCAAATGTTATTGCCTTGTGGTCAGATATTTGAGAGATTTGTTTAGAGCTCCAGTTTCTAATATTGCTAATTACCCGTCTGTTTGTTAACGTTAAATCGATTATGCTCGCATTTCGGCATGTTGGAGTTTTGACATTATGTATCGTTAGGTTTAAATCGTCTATTTGTGGTGTTAATTTATGACCATTGTAGTTTTTCTTCGAGTCAAACCATAGTGGATCTCTTGCGTAGACTATTATGATAATAATGATAATAATATTCATTACATTATATTTTTTATTATATCTCTATATATATAAAAATGAATGTTTGTATGTTTGTTTGTCTGTATGTATGTCCGGTATACAAATTCGCAGTAGTTCACTAATTCAAACCAAAATTTTCATACATAGGTAAAAAAATACGGGGAAGACGATAGGCTATTTTAAAAAAATATATAAATCAATTATTAAAACTATATATTTTAATTAAGAAAATGATGATGACGATATTGCTGTATCATGTTTGATTATCAGCTACAAAATTATATCGTGAAAATATCTTTTCTCTATATATATAAAAATGAATGTTTGTATGTTTGTTTGTCTGTCTGTATGTCCGGTATACAAATTCGCAGTAGTTCACTAATTCAAACCAAAATTTCCATACATAGGTAAAAAAAATACGGGGAAGACGATAGGCTATTTTAAAAATATATAAATCAATTATTAAAACTATATATTTTTATTCAAAAAATGATGATGACGATATTGCTGTGTCATGTTTGATTATCAGATACAAAATTATATCGGGAAAAATTCCAAAAAGCAGAGACCACGGGTGAAACCAGTTCATTATTTTGTACGCAGGAACAAAATTCTAACAGAAAAACATTCATTCGAGCAGAAAACAAAAGCCAGATCATCTTTCTATAAAAATATCGCTTCTCAGACACAAAGTTTGGAGCGGGACGTTTCACAAGAGTGACATCCACGGCGCCAATTTATAATTGTAACGAATAGTATTTGAATAAAAACATTTAATCGGGTAAAACCCGGGCGTTGCCCGGGTCATTCGGCTAGTATTTATATAATACGAATGGCCCGGGCAACGCCCGGGTTTTACTTGAGTGCGTATATATTTTAAAAACGTTTTAATTCAAATACTATTCGTTACAATTATAAATTTGAACGATAGGCTCATTATTTCTTTATACCGTTATAATATATATATTATATTTATTATATATATATTACACGTTATTTGTTTTCTTGGCCGACTGTTTTACATATGGTGTTATCTTAAAATTGCTTATTTTGAATATTTTTTAGATTGAGATTATTAGCTAGTATGTAAAAAAATTAACTCTGTTGAAATTTAATTTTGTATTTATATATAAATAAAATTAACTCTGTTGATTTTTTTTTGTATTTAATCGATAACAGCGAAGTTACGCATGTTAATGTTAGGGAAAAATATTTTGATGTTAAGCAAAACCTGCTCCATCTCGTTTTACATAAATGTTGAAGATTTGGTCGAAATTGATGCATTGTAACGAAAGTTTTTAGTGAACAACACTTATGAAATTTGCATTTTATTAATATAGATATATAATACTAGACGAATGACCCGGGCAACGCCCGGGTTTACACGATTAAATGTATATTACATATGGAAGATGGACGTAGTTCCCGGAGGTCACCCGCGAGGCTTTTTTCTGTGTCACCAACTCTGCCCCCGCGCGCCAGGACCTCTTGATCCCTCTGATTGGTCGGTGGGAACTTGGACTGTCCAACCGGCCGGCAGCCGGACGATTACATTTTCTCGGAGGGGGGGGGTGGGCGGGGGGGCAGGGAAGTCACGTGCTCGCCGGCAGCCAATGGGCGCGCGCCGCCGTCAGATCGCTCGCGTTCTAGAGGGCGCTGCTCGTGAGCTAAGTAGAATAATTTGAATATATAGTTTTAATAATTGATTTATATATTTTTTAAAATAGCCTATCGTCATCCCCGTTATTTTTTACCTATGTAAGGAAATTTTGGTTTGAATTAGTGAACTACTGCGAATTTGTATACCGTGCATACAGACCAACAGACAAACATACAAACATTCATTTTTATATATATAGATATCCGCTTTTTTATCTAGTCTAATCGATGTGAATTGTTTTTAATATGATTTTTAAAATAAAAAAGGATATTTTTCTATTTCATATAATATTTTTTTTTCTCTATTTAAGTTGTATTATTTGGTATTTAGGTAAGTATTTATAAAGTCATATAGATCATTAATCGTTTAGGGTTATTTATTTTTCCTCGCGGTCACTCACTGTCAGTCCTGAAGAAGGTGACAGTGAGTTCATAAAACGTCGGAAAGAATCTCAAGAACGATTGGTGTGTCTATATAATTTTAGACAAACTCTCAACCAGAATATGGGTTTTACACAATTTTTATCCTTAAAACACTTCCATTCCTTGAATCGGTATATTTAATATAGCAAAAAGAGAGAGATTGAGATTGAAACTATTACATAGTTCATATGATTTTAAATACAGGATAAATTAAAATATGAATAAATATGATTTTATAATGATGAATATATGAATAAATAGATATAAATATAAAATAATTGATATATATATATATATTATAAAACTATTTAAGAGGCGTAATATTCTTTTTAAAATAAAACAATTTCTACTGTCCTTACTGCGATGGAAAAATTAAAGGGAGGGCCTGGCTCATCAGTGGTGAACCCTCCCAGCGGTTTCGCCAGTTTAATCTACCATACCGCTGTTATATTGCATTTTTGGAACTTCCTTTTATAGGTGACTGTTGTTAAACTTTAATTTTTCCATCGCAGTAAGGACAGTAGAAATTGTTTTATTTTAAAAAGAATATTACGCCTCTTAAATAGTTTTATAATTTGATAACAGATGGCGCTCTAGTACATCGTAACATATATATATATATAGATGGAAAACTTGCCGGGAGGAAATCAATCCATAGAAGCAATGAATTGATTTCCTCCCGGCAAGTTTTCCATCTATGTTCTAGCCATATATTTGGCCCAGCCACATTGCCAGCAAAACACCTCTTTGGTAGATTGTGAGGATTCCATTATATCGCGTGTGGATCTCATGGAATAAAGTCCGCCCTAGACTGACGAGGGCCATTAGCCCGAAACCATGGTCTCTAGGTGGACGCTTATCAGTTTGCCAAAGTTGGTGTTGTGGCTTTGTCACTGACCCGAGGCCGCTAGTTGCGGCGACGGTCAATAGATGTCGTCAGATTCTGAAGTTTATTTTGACGGGAGAAGCGCCCATTGCTTCTATGGATATATATATGAAAAAAAAAAAAAACAATAGAAAAAAATGAAAAAAGGTCAGGATATGTCTTTTTTATTTTTAATATATATATACTTTAATTAAAAAGGCATATATTGGATCAAAATATTATTTATTTTACCAATATACAAGTCGTCATTGGTGGCGCCCACCACTGGAAAGACTCCGTCACCGATGGACTGCGAGAGTTCTCTCCCAAAGAGTGGGCAGGTCGAGGTGATGGCTGGCATTACCCACCTCTAGACCAAGATGGTACTTGTAGATGGTAGCCTTCGCCACACTTGTTATTTTCACTGCCTCGGGATGGAGACCGACGCCGAACAGCCATGCCTGAAGATCCAGGGGTACTTCGCAGGAGGCGAACCACAACGGAATTGCACATTGAATTATAACAAATGGTAAAAGTTTGTTGTGTTATGGTCGCAATGGGACTTTATTCCTAAACTACTATAACATCATACATTAAGCAATAAGGCGCCATCTTTACATAAAAATAAAACCATCAAAGCACGAATTTCTCTTTTCCAAATAAAATACTATAAAGCTTGTTTTATATTTTGAAAAAAAATCGTGCTTTAATGTTTTATTTATCTGATGCAGAAATGTACTGTAAACTGTTCTAAGCGAATATTATCACATAAATGTGATGATTTAAGACCATGGAATTGTTGTACATAATCCAGATATCTACTACCACATGTTCCACCACGTGACTGTATATAACTTGTTATTTACTGCAAATATAAAGCATCACTTAATATCATTCTGTACCGCGTAAGACTCTTATAAAGTATAGCAACTGTACAGATAGAAGGAATGGAGAATAACAGGAGAAAATTATAGGTTAAAACTAATCAGGCTTAGGTGAGAATAGGAGAGTAGGCCTAGCAAGCCCAGTCCAATTTTTACGAGGTCGTGGCCCTCCTGGATAATGTAACGTTCCCCCCCTGTTTACGTCAGAAAAGAGCAGTGACCTGCCTGGACCCTGAAGCTATAAAAAGGAGGCCCCAAGCCTCAGTTAAGCAGTCCATAGTCAGTCCTTTGTTTCAGTCCAACATTCGTCCAGCCGCGCAGGCCGCTCCGATAGAGGTAAATCAATCCTTTCCTGTCAGAAATCTCCTCGTCCCATTCCTTCTTGACGTTCAGACGCTTCTTAGTGGAATCTCTGTTTGCTTATTTCACCTTTGGCCCAGCTGTGTCGCCTTCCACCACGACTGCACGGTAGAGTTGACATCGAGGTTCGTCTAGCATCAGGTAACACTGGTCCCAGAGGTCCCAAGATATCACATAAATATAAAAAATGGAAAAACAAAAAAACTGCTGTAACTGATAATATACTTATGGTATAGCGCATTATCTGTTTGAGGATCGACCTTTTAAAAGATAGAATTTAAATTTTCACGAATAAAACACAACATTCTACTGTTCTTGGGGGTCATCTTCTTGGGAGAAGATTCCTCGGAAGCAACCCATTGTTTTAATTGCTGCTTGGTTTCCGAGTATAAGAATGAATCCAAGCCTCATCGACAATCACAACTCGACGCAAACCATTTGGATCTCGCTTAAATGGTTCCAAACATTGCTTTGAAGTTGAAAGTTGCATCTGCTTGTTGTGTCACCGTGAACCTTCGCAGAACCCAACGATGCGATAACTATTTCATCTTCAACTTTTCATGTGAAATATGAAATTCCGCTCCCGTTGACTATGGCCTCTGCTACCTCAAGCTCTTCCGTTCGTCTATCCGAAAAAAATCATTTCGTGAACCTTTTCTATGATTTATTTGATAACGACATCTAATGGGCGCCCTAGACAATCCTAATCAAAAATTTATGTTCGAACTCTTTTAAAATCATTAAACCAACATTTAACTGTGTCATGGGATGGAGAAGGGTTCCCATAAACGATATCCAGCTTTACTCTTATTTCTCCACATGTTTTCCCATCCAAAAGCAAAAAGTAAATCACTAAATGATACTGCGCTTTCTCTATCTTAGTTTGAACCACACAAGTTGGCTGAAGCCTAGGACAAGTTGGTTCAAGTAATGAAATGGCTGTCAAATAAAAAGAATCAGTGTCAAAAATAGCACGTTGGGTTAAAAGAAGACCACCGCATTATGATTCTATGCTTTACCAACACCGTCTGTCTAAAAAAAGTACTTCAACTACCGTCGTGAGGATATATTTCTTGAAATATAATTATATTGTAACATTTAGTTTATTTAGCACTGAATTATTTATTTTCATATTCGTATTTTATTGATGCGCCACCTTTGTTGATACGTCTTAATATTAAAATCTCGTATTAGTAACTCTACATTTCATAAAGACGGAAATCAATACAATCCTGGTAGAATTTGACCAAGCATGAACTTCCAGGAAAGACTGTAAGTATTCATATTATTCTAATTAAATCCTATGATACGACTTGATGTAGCTTGAATCGTGTGTTGACAAAAAAAGAAAAGAAATAGAAACTACCAGAAAAAATATATATTTAGTAAAGTTTTCTCGAAAAAGAAGATTTATTAAATTTTGAAATCTCTACTATCAAAAATAATATATCTTCTTATACAACAACAACAACAAAAAAGCCTTTATTTAGGGTCACTGACCCTATACAGGATTCACCAGAGGTATGCATAAGAACAAAGCAGTGAGACAAAGGAAATAACGATATATACAGAGTAAAAAGAGAAAGAAAAAAAAAACAAGAAAAGGAAAAAAATAATAATAAGAAGAAGAAAGAGGGAAGCAAGAAATCAACACAAAAAGAGTAGCAGTAAGAAAGTGAGGAGTGAGTATCACTTGGCCTTCTTCTGAGATATGGACTTGTGGAAACCATAAAACGCCGTAGCAATATACTTATTCTGGGTCATATTGTCAATTATTGATGGAAGTGAAGCACAGAGTTGCCCAGTTTTGAGCATAAGGGTTCTTCTTTCTTCTTTCAGAGCAGAGCAATCAAAAATATAGTGAGTGATTTCATTTTTTAGTTTTGAATTACAGAAGGTACAAGTCGGGTCCACACCGCTGAGCATCTTGGTGTGGTTTTCTCTAAAAAAACTTGAAAGTATTCTAACTTGTGCGAGTAGTCTTACAACCGGGAAAGGAAAACCCCCTAAAAGGTATCCCTCCGTATATCTTCTTATATATAAAAGTCAATGTCTGTTGTCTGTTTCGAGATAAACTCAAAAATTACTGAACCAATTGGTACCAAATTTTGCATGTCGCTTTTTATAAACCTAAGGAAAACTTTTGGCTACATTTTGATCAGTATTTTTGGCTATTTATTATTTTCATTTGAAGAACTTTTTTTTTTTTACGCGGAGTAAATACGAGGCGAAGTAACAACACCAGGCCAATTAAGAGATCTCTGAGCATTCAGCATTTTTTTTTTCAAGTTGCTTGCGTACTTTTTTTAAAATATAATTTTATTCGAGTGTTACTTTTTTTTAAACAAAAATATTGAGTATTGAGAGAGAAATTTATATTACTAACTAGGTTACGGTAAGTGCACACAAGGCAATTTTAAAAATACTTTACAAAATTAGCGTTACTGTATGTAAATAATGGCTTTTGTATTTTTTATTAATTTTTGTTCTGGCCTTTTTTTAATCACTTTAAAAAAAATCGTTTAAAATGCAGTTGCAGTCATTAGCAAACACATATATGTGTTTGTACATATGTTTGCTTATTTCCATGTGCTCTTTTATTTTTTTGCAGAAAAATATTTACATGCCAGAATTTTGGATTAATTTTTTTCATAAACCTATTTTTTATTATTCTTACTAGGAAGATGGGTATCGAGTCAAGATCCATCGCAGTCACTCACTCAACTCGGGCAATTTCAAGGGTTAATGCGCTGGGGCGGGTACCTCGGGGGTTGGGTGGAAAAGCTGCCATCTATTTAAACCATATTGATTTTGAAACAACTAAATGGATTGCAAAAAATAATTAAATCAAATACCTAAACACTAATATAATACAATTTTTTCATCACACACACTTTTTGCCAGTGGTTTATATGTTACTTCTGTGTTATTATTCTATGGAACTTACTATTTATTATTGATGTACTTTCAGTATGAAGGAAATTGCACTCGGGGGGATTCTCGGGCGAAGCCGGGTCATTCGTCTAGTATATATATATATAAATAAACGTTTAGTTTATTTCTGCTCCACTAGATGGCGCTCTGCCATCTAAAAAGCACATGTGCTCATGGTCAGGAGATGCCTTCTTCATTTTTAATATCAACACCTGACCCACTTATCTTTTATTTTTTCTCTCTCTATTGTTTTTTCATATATATAAATATAAAATAGAATTAAAATATTTTCAATTACTATTAGAACACTTTTAAAATATTTACTCTTATAATTAATTATTATATCAATTTTTAAAATCAACAAATAATTTTATCTTTAGTTGTTTTTGTTAAAAGGGAAATTTACCCTTTAAAACTGCTATCTCTCTATTAATATACTTTTTAATCTTTTTCAGAATCTAAAACGAGCTTAATAAAAAGTATTTCTAAATATTTGAAAAAAAAAAACTACTTTTGCTTTTTAAAGTATAAATGTATTAATTTTTTACGCAACTTTATATATATGTATCAAAATAATAAAAAAGCCATATCCTGAAAACGCTCACATGAGCTGTTTAGATGGCAGAGCGTCATCTAGTGGCACAGAATTAAACTAAACGTTGATTTAGCCTGATATTTAGCCAACCCATTTTTCTTGATAAATCAAGAAAAACCGACTACGAACGCATTTCGGGCTGTTGGCCCTCGTCAGCGTGGTGCAGGCTGTATCTCTACGACCAAAATATTTTGGTCCCAGAGGCTTCTTGAGAAATCAAGAAATGGGTATTTGAAGCCAAATTTGTGTAAATAAACGGAACATGCGAAAAAAAAAAATAATAATAATAAAGGTTAGGTCTACCTAGAGACCATGGTTTCGGCCTAATGATCATCTTCAGCCTAGGGCGGACTTCAATTCCATGAGATCCACAGGGGATCCAATGTAATCTTCACAATCTGCTTAGATATATTAATTAAACGGCATGCATTTTTCTCATAAATAGGCTTCAATGCATTATGTATTTAACTTTATTTATTGGAATCTCCTTTTTTTTTTTCAAATTCAGACTTTATTTTAAAAGATGAAAATTAACTCATCTAGTAATAAATTTACAACTATTTTTAGTCTTATTCAAAATTATAAACTACGCTCATATGTTTATTTTAAGAAAATAAACAAATCCATACTGCAATGATAAAATGTTGGGAGAGCCTGGCTCATCAGTGGTGAACCCTCCCAGCGGTTTCGCTATTATAGTCAATCTACCATAACGCTCTAATGTTGTATTTGACACTTTTGTTATATATATAGTTGGCGCTAGAGAGGAATTCTTTGTGAAGGTGTTCAATCAAACCATGAACATAAGCTTCAAAGAAATAGTAGGAATATATTGAATATTTAATTTACGTTTATTGATGAAATCTACCTCTTACAGTCCAGATTCTGCTTATTCATGGTCTGTTTTGGTCAATGGATCATGTTATTCGAGGAAGCAAATTTGAATATTTTTTTAATTTTAAGAATATTTTTCTAGTACACATGATACAGGACTTTATATTCAAGGTAGGTAGTAGTCAGCGACTGCTTTTACTGCAAGTCTTGTCGACCCATGTGGAAAGCAGTTCAACTTTTGAACTTTAAAGTGAGTCAGAGCCCCCTTTGGCTACTTGAACTCAATGGTGAAATTGGAATTTTACAAGAGTCGGAGGCCATTGATGCAATTTATTTTTCTTCAGAAAAAAGTACCCAATGAGGGATTCGATCTGAGGGATTCATGGCTCGTATTGCATCGAATACCGGGGCTAAGTAAAACTGTCACATATAATATGAGCGGCATGGTAGATTAAACTGTCGAAACTGCTGGGAGGGTTCACCACTGATGAGCCAGGCCCTCCAATAAATATATTATTGTAGTAAGGGAGTAAGGATTTTCTTATTTTGATAAATGAAATATATGCGCTTAAATAGTTCCTAATTTTGAATACAGATGGCGCACTCTTAAATCATGTAATTATTTTCAGCCTGAAAACATTTTAAAGTAATTCACAATTTTAAAAATGTATATTTACCTTTTTTTTTATTTAAAATATTTTTTATATTGCATCTTTTATGCTTTTATACTGTCAAATAAATACGTAGAAAGGGACAAAGTTTCAAATAACTCTGAAATAAGAACATTATTTTGCTTATAAAACAATTTTAAATATAAAATTAATCTCTCCACAAAATAAATTCCATAATTTCAACAATAAACTGTAATATGTATATATATGTAATACTACTGTCCTAAAAGCGTATGTCATTAGTTTTCTTAAATACCATTTCTGAGATTCCACCCTTTTTACAGTGAAGCATATATAAGTAGAATGATCCAATATAGTATTAGAGCTCTAAAGAAGCGGTCTGGTAGATTCAATTGGCGAAACTGCTGGGAGGGTTCACCACTGATGAGCCAAGCCCTCCCAATATTTTTTCATCGCAATAAGGACAGTAGAAATTTGATTGATGTGTGAAAGAAATATTCGCGTCTTAATGTTTTCATTTTCAACATTAAACTGGAAAGATGGCTAACATTCGTATCTGTTTGAAGAATCATTCTTTGTTTTGTGGTTTGGAGAACTCGGAACAAGGTTCCTCAACGTAATTAAATGGTTCAAAGAGGGTTGGTGTGAGAGTTCTATAAACCGTCGATGGTCGGCAGCCACGACGCAGGATAGAATCCCGCATTGGGTACTTTTTTTTTTTTTTGAAGAAAAAATTGAATCAATGGCCTCCGACTATTACAAAAATCCAATCCCACCACTGTGTTCAAGTAGCCAAAGTGGCTTTGACACACTTGAAAGTGCAAAAGTCGAACTGCTTTCCATATGGTAGACATCGGGTGCACTTGCAGTAAATGCAGTCGATAACTACTACCCATCATGAATATAATGGCCTGTATCATGTGTACTAGGGAAAATTAAAAAAAAAATTAAATGATTCAAATTTTCTCCCTCGAATGACATGTTTCATTGACCAAAAAAAAAAAAAAGCACAGAATCTGGATTGAAAGGAGGTAGATCTCAACTCCACACATCCAGTTCTTCTAATTTCTACTTAGTCATTCTACTGGCATTGTCTTGATGACCTGCTTTCGACGAATACTTTCCCCATGGCACATCTTATACTCTATGAGTCCTGGAATTACCATTCGAAATGTGAAATAAAAGTATTTGTACTTCATGGGAGATTTTACAGTATAACTCTTTAGAGAGAACCTATGGTCTATTGACAAAATCTATCATATATGCTAATAAGTTACCATTTGTTTGATCCTCACACGTTTTCCCTCTAGTTTCCCTTTCTGGGTGAAATTTTACTATGAAATGGAGTAGGTCTGGAAGGAGTCCCTTTCATACGAGTAGTTTAGCTACAAAATATGTAAATTATTGCCCAATAAGGCACTAACTAGCATGTTTTGGGGTCGAAAATTACGATAATGACAATAATGATTAGTTTAATAAAAAACATTTTTATAATTATATATATAATGATATAGTTATCAATATTATTATAAATGATTAAAGTAGAACCTCTCTCTCTCTCTGAGGGATACCCAGTTTTAAAGACAAAGTTTCCTTCAGAGAGAGGTAGCTTCTTACTGGGAGAGAGCAGCTAATTGGATAAAATGATCATTTTGGCGATGAAAACTATTCCTTGTATAGATGTGTCAGCTAGAGGGATTGTCAGCTCGAACGGAGGGAGAGAGGTTACACTGTAGCCTTTCTCTAAAACCGATATTCGTTGAGTGAACATTCATTTGGTAGGGACACTGGCGAAGCATCCGTTTCATTATCTCGGCTAGTTCTAAATAAATTTAAAATGTTTAAAGATATGTAATGGCATGAAAAAATAACCATATCCCCCCTTTCTTATTATTTTTTATTTTTCGCATATTTATATAAACCTATTAAGAAAAAGGCATCTACTTATCGTGCAACTGAAAGGCGCAAGCCATCAGCAACGTTCAGTTGCACGATAAGGAGATTCCTTTTTCTTAATTTATCCACCTTATCCCAGTTAAATTTCACAATTGTTCTATTTTTTTCACATTGTTTAGCGTCCTCACGTATGGCCTTAACTACCCGTTTCATAAATCAGAATGATATAAACCTTATCACAAATTTAAATTCATATTGGTAAATACATTTCTAATTCTAAATCAAGAATAATCAAGAATGTACGCGTTTCGGGCTGCCGGCCCTCGTCTATGTGATGTAGGCTGTGCCTCAACGACCCACCTAGGGTGGTCTAGAAACTTATCTGAAATATTTGTTTATGTGAAAAGTGAGAATGGAATAATTATAATCCATTATCCAGGAGCTTGTTTGACATTTCCATCTGACCTTGTGTTTTTTGGTATCTAATTTATACGTATTTACACATCAAGGCTCTGACCCACATGTTTCCTTACATGTTGAATGGCACCCTAGTTATAGGGTTAACAAATTCTCTCTTCTAGTTTACCTAACGCGCTTTATGTGAGGGAAGAATCGTTTGGTGAGTTAGTGGGTTGTTGAGACCACACACGAGGTAGACCATTTCAACTTGTGTTTCTAGTTTTACTGTCGACCTTATGGACCAGTGGTCCCACCGCTTCATCTCCAGACCGCTCCTGTCATAGGTCACTACTACAATAATATCGCATATGAGAGAGAAATAATTAATATAGAAAATAAAGAAAAAAAAAGGCATCTCTTTATCGTGCAACTTGAAAGTTGCTGATTGGCTTGCGCCATCTTTTAGTTACAAGATAAAGAAATGCCTCTTTTTTTTCTTAATTCATGTACCTTATCCCAGTACAATATCACAAATATATAAAATGTCTCTTAAACCGAAATGGTAAAAGTAAATTCCATTTTCTTCGATCCCCCCCCCCCCCCCCCCCCTATTCACAATAGAGAGAAAAATACCTCTTCACTCTATGTATACCTCGATAACTTGGCTATCTGGCGACATTGTACGTTCCAGGAAACCGAGATTTCTAACCAAATAATATCTCGGTTATTGCGAATTTTTCAATATCTCGGATTTTTCTGGGGTCTCACTCCCATAAAATCGAAATTGATGTTTAAAAATTAAATAATACTGATTTTTCTCTCCGTTTTTTACTTTAATGAGAATTTTATTTAAATTAAATAGACTTTTAAAGCACAAAAAGTGCCAAATATTTTTATTTAAAATATATTAAGTATTGAAATTGTTTGTCAAAACAAATGTTTAAAAAAATAATAATTTCATCTTTTTTTACGGATATTCACTAATGCGTTTTTTTTTTTTTTTTGGCGGTCGCTTAAAATCCACATTAGAAAACCAGTACTCTACTTGTATCTACTTTTAAAAAGCTGCTAAGAAAACGACAGAGAATCGTTGGACTGCTGCTGTACGCTGCTAACAACATGAAGTGACTCGTGCATGCGGCACTCTGATTGGCTTCCGTCAATGGCGCCAGAGTGTACCTGGTGCCAGATAGAGAAAATACTTCAATATGTTATAACATAATATTTATTTAAAAATAGAAAATGGCATCTTCTTATCGTGCAACTGAAAGTTGCTGATGGCCATCTATCGGAATAAATATAAACTATTCGTTGATTTTTAATTATTCCAGAATTGGACAAATACCCATTCTTGATTAATCAAGAAAAGCTAACCACGTACGCGTTTCGGGCTGAATGGGTATTTGGCCAATTCTGGAATAATTAAAAATCAACGAATAGTTTATATTTATTCCGATAGATGGTGCAAGCCATCAAAAAATTTCAGTTGCACGATAAGAAAAAAAAAAACTTTTTTCTTTTTTAATTTATGCGCTTTATCCCAATAAAATTTCACATTTGTACTATTTTTTCATAATATGTATTATTTAATCAACTGATTACTCATTTTGATATTTTGTTACTCGGCATATTTATATTTTATTGTCTCTCTTTTATTTTATGTTTTCAAAATTACGTTCCCCAGGAATCTGGGTAACCAAATAAACAATGGTGATAGGTTGGGGATTGTTTGGATCAAAATATACTGCCTTGTCATTCTTATTTTTATACGAGACAAGATTTTGAAATATAGTTCTCAAAATAGAAATAGACTCTAATTTTACTCAACATTTTAAAAATGTATCAAAATATTTATTAAAAAAGCACATATAGAGTTGAAATATTATGTAAATGAAATGTGATTAGCTTTAAGAGTTGTATTTGCGAGGCACCAAATACGAGGTAGTAACGCAGCTAATTCACTCCTACAGTTGATTATGCAAATCAAATTTACAAATAGATTGGAGCGTAAATCTTCCAAGTGTCGAGGCAATGTCCTTCAGTCGAGGACATTCGGGCAGGTGTCACCTGTTTCGAGTCCAGATAACCCTGAGACCACTCCCACACTCTGTCCACCAACATCTGGGTCAGCTAGGGGGACAGAATATGACAAAAGTTTGCGAGTTACTGCTCCCCAGGCGACGACGCTCTTGGCTATGCAAATTGAGAAAACCGGTTGGTCGAGCCACAAGTTGGTAGGTCAGGACTGTCCACTTCTTGATGTCCCACTCGCGCCCCAAAATGTTTCAACCCTGATAAGGAGTAACGTTGAGTTTTAAATAAAACAGCGATATCTTGGTTAAAATAAATGGAATGAACTTCTCCTGATCATGTAACTGAAGGTTGTTGATGACCCATTGACACTTATCGGCAAAAACTCTATGTGAGCTTTGTTTTAGAAATGGTCAATACCCTTTCTTTAACTATCAAGAAAAAGTCAATGACATAAGGGTTTATGGCTGTTAACACTCATTAGCGTGGTGCAGCCTGTACGTTGAAGACTCAGCAAGAGGATCTTCACATTTGATTTTTATATCAAGTTTTGGATATAAAAGACCAAATATATATTCATAAACCGATTTAAAAACATTATCTTAAAGAGTTTAAAGTATAAGAAAAAGGGATCAGAGGAGTATCCGTGTAACTGAATGTTGCTGATGGCCCACTGTCATCAATACCCTGATCTACTACTTGTCAGTTTAGCTTTTGTTATCAACATTGATAACTCGATGTATGTGAACTCGGAATTTCCATTTTCTATTATTCTCAGTGTATCACGAGTACAGTGATACGTATAGCAGACATTTTCAAAATTTATTAATCAACCAGGCGCGCGATATTAAAGTATTTGCGTCTATTACAGAGGAAACAAACAACGAACAAATTAAAATTTGGAATTAAATATTTAGAAATCTACATGTATTAATCGAAAGAGTTGATAAAATTTATATAGACAAAGTGGCTGATGTAAGAGGGTTAAATCATTCAGATCAGGGAACAATCGATGTCTTACTTCTGCAAAGTTCGCACAGTCATAGATAAGGTGAAGAGCAGTTATAGCAGACATTTTGTACGAATCCTTAGTGTGCAATATTGCATTTCTACAATCGACGAAAGCTAATAGCGCTTTTTATACATCCATTATAACCAGGACCTAATAAAACTTTCTCTATAACAGAGTATATTATTATGGTGCATTAGCGCGCCATCTGTTATGGAGAGCGATTGCTCGAAGCATATTATATATTTATAATTGTATGTAATTCTGCTGTCCTCAAAGCTTATGTCCATAGTTCATCTAAAATACCCATTCCAAGAGTCTAGCATCAGTATCACTATAAGAGAAAGATCGAAAAATGTAATATAACAGCGGTATGGTAGATTAAACTGGCGAAACCACTGGGAGGGTTCACCACTGATGAGCCTGGCCCTCCCATTAATTTTTCCATTGCAGTAAGGGCAGTAGAAATTGTTCAATTTTAAAAAGAATCATACGCGTCTATAATAGTTTCGAATTTCAGCGTATATTATTGTTTGATTGCAGAAGAGCTTAAATTGACTTGTTCCATATGTAAATATCTGTTTTTTTCCTCTTTTCGCTCTCCACTTCTTCCATCCATATTTCCAATTTTTTTTTTTTCCAAATCCATATTCTTATTTTCCATAGGATCATTCAAATAATAATCTGTATATATTTATCATGTGTATATAATCTTTCCCCATTTTTACCCCTTTGTATATTTCCCACTTTTTCATAGGTTTCTCCTTCTTGTAACCCCAAGGAGAATCCTCTGTAAGACCTGTGTGTCTTAATAAAGGTTTTTGTGTGTGTGTGTTATTGTTTGGTTGCTTTATAATACATCGCAGTGTAGCCCCAGACCCACACAGCCCGAGTGGATATTTACCCAACGGATTTACGGATATTTATGACGTCTCTCTCACTTATAGAATTAAACAATTAGCCTGATTAACGAACTGGTCTAGAACGCGACAACCTATTCTAAGTCTTATTAAAGTTTACCTTAAGGTAAGTAATATTGTAACATTTAATTGAAGTATCATTGAATTATTTAGGTTTAATATTCTGTTGTTCCTCATGATGATTCAGAAACATCTAGAAGTTGCCTCTTTGCTTTCGTAAATTAATTTGATCCTTCTTTTGAGATTTTGTTCTGAAGACTCTTAAATAAAATATTTATCTTATTGATATAAGTTTTATTTGCTTAATTAATTACCTTACAATATAGAGAATATATATTAACCCGTCGTACATGCGACGGAGAATTTCAAGAATAATTAAGCCTAGAATTTGTCGACATAACAAAATCTAACCATTCTCACGCCGCTAAAATATACAATACCAGAGCCAGATCCCTATAATACAAAGAATATATAACATTAAAGTAATTAATATATACAACTCTAAGAAATAAACCTGTCTTTGAAAGTACAGCTAGAATAACAACAATATTATTGTGAACAGCCAATCAGAGATAATCAATTCACTCTCACGCGACCTTAATCAACTAATCAGAGCGCGCGCGAATAAACGGATATCATATAATCATTGACCATACCGCTCTAATATAGTATATGTATTTATATACAGTAGAACCTCCCTGTAAAGGACACCTAGTTGCAGAGCCAAAGTGTCCTTTAGAGAGAGAGGTGTCCTCTTACCAGCGAGTTATTAAATAGTAAAAAAGGTAATTTTGAAAATGAAAACTGCCCATTGTAGAGAGGTGTCCTCTAGCGCGAGTGTCTTCTCATGGAGGTTCTACTGTATGGTTAAACTCATATATCGTCATCATCATTATAAACTCTCAAAATAGGATAATTGATTCGTTATTGGGATAAATTTTATATCTTTTGAATATCCTATATGTTATACCATATCCTCAGCTACCTCTATGTAGAACTTCTTAGTGATTTTTTTCCCAATAGTTTTAGTGTAGAAGTGCAGCGAACTTCCATTTAGAATTTCATTTTTCTTACACGTATCCGGGTATAGGTCTGCCATGTTCGAATTCAAACAAATTGTTTAAAGAGTAAAATGGAGTTTTTTGTGTTTGTATTCGTTCCTAATTATTAAATTATAAATTCTATATATTCGATAAAAATAATCCCTTGAATCAATATTAAAATAAAATATTAGGCCTCCAGGGAAGTTTCTTTTTAACATTTTTTTTTATTTACCAATTTCTCTAGCTTTCGGACAAGAAAGTCCTTTAGAGGAGAAACTATTTCACATTTAAATCGCCAATAAAATAAGAGTTAAGATCAAATAAAATGCTTTGGATGTTTACAGTTATTTGAATGCAGAATCAATTCGGGCCTCCATTGCCCGTGCTTATCGACTTTGCTATTCAGAGGCGATATCTTCATTTGGAGGTTATGAGGCGGGCTCACAAGTAGTATATTATAAATTTACGGAATGTCTATACTTCTGTTAATGCTATAATGTTAAATATTTTCTCCCGTAGAAGGGATTTCTTTGCCCGAAAGCTAGAGAGATTTGTAAATGAAGAATTTGTAAATAAGAAACTGGAGGCCTAATGTTTGTATTCTAATCATTCTATATTTGCCTAAACCTCACAAAAAGGCCCTCGGTCTCCACAATTACGTTCAAGGGAGTTTTCCTGAAGATAATCACGACACAAATATATTGATTATGAATGTTGACTGGCTGTTTTCATTTTTACTAGAGAATTGACATCTTGGCTAGAAGGATAATCAAGTTTAGAATGAGCATAAAGAATATTTTCTTTTGATTAAGATGTCAATTTTCTATCGAAAATGTACGCATACGGTATTTATTAGTGAAATAAAATCTAATAATTAACAGGAATACCTCCTGGATGGAACTTACTTATATAAAAAGAAGTCGGTGGACGAGTGGTTAAAACCCTCGATTCCCGACAGCCATAAACCGGGATCGAATCCCGCATTGGACACTTTGTTCTAATATGTGAATGATCTTCACATATATTATTCATTGTTGTAAATATAATAAGCTAGGTTGCTCTTTTTGAGCGTCACCTAGTAAAGTTATTTTTGTAACCAGAACTTTCCTATATTGGACTATTATCTTGATTTGTATCCTTTTTAAAATACAATGGTTAACTTGTTTTGTGATAGATGGGTTTCGGATATTATTGACATTCGTCTTACAGTAGAGTTCTCCCATGAGAGATCATAGCCTGAAAGCATGGGCACACCCGGTCTCTCTTGGAGATTCGGCTGAAAGAGTTCTTATGACTTGGCCTGAAATGACAGAGACTCCTGATATGAGACCACTTCCAAGAGAGACCGGATTTAGACATGTTTTAGTTGGTATTTCGCGGGAAACTCTACTGCTATTTATATATTTCTTTAAAACAATTGAGTAAGAAAAACATACACGCAAAGATTGTCAATCAAGTGATTTTCAATTTGTCTCGTTGCCAAGTTCTCACAGCAATGTGAAGTAGACCGTGCCGTTATTACATAACTTACTCTACTGCATATATACCCCACTTCTTTCACGCACCACGTCAATTAGGTCACTCGTGACCAGACCGCATGTATTACGTAATAATTGTCTCAGGATCATCATCATTCAGAAATATTCCATCATCATTTCATCCTGTCAAACCTTATCTTATGGAAGCCATGGCGAGCTCATCAGCCCCTTGATCGCGAAGAACAAAATGTTGGCCGACGGTCATTATTGCTTTCTCAATAGTTAATCAACCTCTGGCGGATAGATTTTAGGGAATAGAATAATTCAGTGAATTTAAATTATCTTTTTTTCGCTCAAAAAAATAAATATTTTTACTACATGTTCATCGTAAATATTTTATTAAAAAGTAACTTTTTGAAACTGAAGCAATCCACAATCAAAACATTTTACGAAAAATCACATATAATTATTCCATATTGATATCATATGATTATTTAAACTTTACTCTCTCTCAATAAATTTTCAGACTAATTAATTTTAAAATTCGTCCACAGAGTAAATGACTTTATTTATAATAAGACATAACTCTTTGTAATGTTTTATTTTTATTTTAAACTAGAGCGGATATGTACCCGGCTTCGCCCGGGTTTTATCCGAGCTAAAGTTTGCCTAACGAATATTATTGATAATAATATTCCGGAACACACAGAATATTATGATAATAATGATAATAATATTCGTTACATTATCTATATTAATAAAATGCAAATTTCATAAGTGTTGTTCACTAAAAACTTTCGTTACAATGCATCAATTTCGACCAAATTTTCAAGATTTATGTAAAACGAGATGGAGCAGGTTTTGCTTAACATCAAAATATTTTTCCTAACTTTAACATGCGTAACTTCGCTGTTATCGATTAAATACAAAAAAATCAACAGAGTTAATTTTATTTATATATAAATACAAAAAAATCAGCAATTCATTCAACTCAATCTAAAAAAATATTCAAAACAAGCAATTTTAAGATAACACCATATGTAAAACAGTCGGCGAAGAAAACAACAACGATATTACATCTTTCTCACATATTCACACACAATCTTGATTAATAATTAAAACTAATCTTTAACATTGTTTATTATACTTCATAATATATAATATTCGTTAGGCAAACTTTCACTCGGATAAAACCCGGGCGAAGCCGGGTACACATCCGCTAGTATATTTATATAATATAGCCGAGTGGACCCGGCTTCGCACGAGTATTGCTCGAATGGGGTTTTCTCATGAATGAATAGAACCCCAACTGTTTTAAAACTTATAGTAATGAATTTTTTTCTTTCAGCGCAATGGAGATAAACTGAAAATTAGCAAAAAACTTGGCATTTCAATATTAATATATATCTTATACAATATATAAGCTCTAATATGATAAATATCTTATTTAAAATTTAATAAATGTTTTCAAAAAAATTATAATATATATATATACTACAAAGTTAAATGGTTTCAAATAATTTTTAGAAAAACGTGAAACGCGAAATTTTATATCATACTAGCCGAATGACCCGGGCAACGCCCGAGTTTTACCCAATTAAATGTTTTTATTCAAATACTATTCGTTACAATTATAAATTGGCGCCGTGGATGTCATTCTTGTGAAACGTCCCGCTCCAAACTTTGTGTCTGAGAAGCGATATTTTTATAGAGAGATGATCTGGATTTGTGTTTTCTGCTCGAATGAATGTTTTTCTGTTAGAATTTTGTTCCTGCATACTAAAAATGAACTAGCTTCACCCGTTGTCTTTGCTTTTTGGAATTTTTCCCGTTATAATTTTGTATCTGATAATCAAACATGATACAGAAATATTGTCATCATCATTTTCTTACTATAAAACAACTATTTTTGCCCAGAACCTGTCAATTTAAATTTTTCTTGGCTAAAAATCCGATAAATATATCTTCCAGATTTTACTCTATGTTCTGTTAAAACACGCTTTACATGTACATTAGGTCAGCTGATATTACCTCCCATCTCACCGCTAGAGGCGCTGCTTGCGAGCGAAAGGGCAAATTCGCAACGCAATTTGCAAATAACTCGAAGAATATTCGGGATAGAGACTTGAAAATTTCACTATAAGTTTTTCCAGATTCTACTTTATATACTGTTAAAATTTCAGTCAGATTAGTTACGTATTGTGGACGTGTATAGCCGACATAGGAACAAACACACATACATACATACATACACTGACTTTTATATATATAGGGATAGGGGTTCCTCTTCAGTGTGTGTGTCAGATGCTCATATAAACCATGCGCCATCTATTGATCGTATCTGCCATATATCAGAATCGGGTCGGGGACAAAGTCATGGCACTAGCTTTGATTAATTCAGAACGCCCACGTGGAGACCATGGCTTCAGGCTACGTCAGTCCAGGGTGGGCTTAGATTTCGTGACATTCACAAGGAGAATTCATAAAATGTTCAGAGATCTATTTATTCCCAGCAAAAATAAATTTCACTTCAAACGTCTGATTTATTATCAGAATAAATAAACACAATAACACACAATATAACACACAATAGAAGCAAGCTGGAAGAGTAAACTTTCGAATCTGTTGGAAGGGTGGGTCGCCTTTGTTGAGGCTAACTCTTTATTTACCCTTTTATCATAAATACCCTTTTTTGTAACAATGGATCAGAAGAGCTAATGAATTGTTTAAATTGTCTATTGTCTACGTCATGAATTGTACCTCTCTCCACATTCCTTGTGAGTAAATCAAAGAAGGTCTGAAGGACAACTCGGATACTTGGGGACATCTGTGCATGGCTCCTGAAACCTGGGATAACCAAATAAATTATACTACTACAACAAAAAATTATTAAGACCTTTTAGTTAGTCTTATACATATTCTCCAAGAACACAGAAATGTAGGATATATGCAGGAATAACAGTTATAGTACCAGTAATAAAACAATGTTATTATTATTATTTCTAAAGATAATCACATTTAATGGTAATATGAAATTTAATAAATTATATTAATGTCATTCCTCCATCTATAAAGTGTGTTATATGCTGTGGAATCTCCTATAGGAGACTTTCTAACAACATGGGTATACCCCTGGTCTCTCCGGAGGTATGTAGTTAGGTTATTTTTGATTGTATATACAAAAGTGGTCGCTTAAGGAAGTTGTCTATCATCAGAATGGTCGATTATGAGAATTTTTACTGTAGGTAACACTGTAATGTCATCAGGTAAAAGTAACAGCCACTGGACAAAGAGTCACCTTTGAAGGTTTGGAGTGAGTGACACCACATATAGCGGGCAACATCACGCAAAGGCGTCGTCAGCCCAAATGTCATCCTCTATACACCGCCGACAGTAGTGGAATGGGTCTTTGGGTTTATTGTTATTAAAACAGCTGCATTGAGAGCCGAAACAGCGTTGTTTGGATACCTATTTAAGTCCTACCCACGTTTCTTACGTTTTACTCTATTCGATTAATATCTGGATAACCACAAAGTGAAATAACCTTGCAATTTTTTAGATCATCCATTTTGGTCTGTATGTGATGGTGTCGGATTTGGCTGAACTGCCCCCTACCTTCTGCAGCAATAATCCATGACTTCACAACCGTGATCAACACCTTTCAGCACAACGTCAAATTTGTTGACTTGAAGAAAGCAATATATATCTCGCATTCGCTTCTCATATTCCACAAAGCCTTCGCTAAGGCTACATTTTGAGATCATGGTGGTCAAAATCTCTTGGGTGAGTTACACAGACCCCGATCATTTTTGCCTTCTTCTGGTTCTGGATAAAGGTATTCTCGCCAAAGAAAAATGGCAAAATTCCAGGCTTTAGTATTTTTCAGCTTGTTCAAGAGACGCAGCTAGGTCTTGGTTAGACGGTTCCCTCAGTTCTCTCGGGTAAGAACTGTCCTCTCCGCATCATGTACGACTTGTCACAAAGGTCATCCACATGTGCATCGCTAACCTACAGCTTCCAGAAAAGTGAGTACCAAGTCTGAAGCTTACCATTATTCCACGTTTAAAATTGCTCCTTGGAGCTCATGGAGTTCTCGGGATCCTGATTGATAGACAGTTTAGACGCGACTGGAGAATTCAAATATATTGAGTGCGCGCGGACAATTTCGTTTTCTGTAGGAACAGTGGCTCGTGATAGAACTCGGTTTCTCTCCGTTCTTTAAAGATTAATAACTTGGGAACATTCAGGAATGTATAGATCTCATACAAATGCATAGAACTTTGGACAAAAAAAAAAAAGCAAAACTTCACCTCGGTCAACTTCGACGTGAAAACATCGACGTTAAGAAAATGTGAGTTATAATATTTGGTGATCATCGTTAACCAAGACTTCTCAATTCTACGCAACAAATAAACAAGCCACAAGCTGAGATTTCATAACACTTTCAGGCAAGTTAAAAAAAAAAAACATTTTCACTACTGAAATTTAAAATAGTGCTGAACGAAAACTTTTTAAATAATATTTTCGTAGATAGATTATACTAAATTTAGTTTCTTCAACCAAAATTCCTAAAAATTTAAAGTAACAAACCACAAACTAACAATTCAAAGCACTTTCGCTCAAGAAATGTTTGACTTTCACTGCTGAAAATAAAAACAACGATAATAGAAAACTTTGTTTATAAATATTTTGCAAGATTGATGTGATGCTAAATACAGTTTTTTTAAAACAATAAACTCGAAATATTGCACGACGCGCCCACGTCCGGCCACTGCAGGAAGCGGAAGAAAGGACCCACCTGGATTCATGGCTACAGGAGAAAGCCTTGGTTCTAGGGCGGCGCCAGGGTGCTCTAGGGTCCCTCGGTGCGCATGCGTGGTGGCCAGAATCAGGCCAGTTCATCAACTTCCCGACAGTTGAGAAACAAAAGGTCTTATCAGCATCATCGCTAGCGAGCCTTTTTTACAACTTCTCTGGTGCTGGCCACATTCTTCTCTCTCGCCTAATTTGATATAGTAGCTTCATTTGAAATGTGGACAGTAAATATATAATAAAGATATACGCGTATATCTTTTAATGAATTAATATAAGCGCGCCATCTGTATTCAAAATTATAAACTACCTACGCGCTTTGTGTTTCTTTTTAAAATAACAACAACAACAACAATAGCCTTTATTGGGCACACGTGCCATACAGGATTCTCCCTGTAGAACAGAATAAATAAATAACAAATTAGCATCGTAGTTATATGTTTTTTAAAATAAACAATCCCCTACTGCAATGATAAAATATTGGCAAATCCTGGCTCATCAGTGGTGAACCCTCACAATAGTTTCACCCTCCGCAGAAAAGACAGTGATAAAACTTTTTTTTTCTGGAAGATAAATTCGCGGCGCGTGCGTTGAGCATATTTATGATATTAGAAACCATAGATGCATAACCTCGTTACAAGAAGTTCATATTGGATTTTGACACATAATATTGATATTTCGACAAATATTGCAGTCGTCTTTATCAATTAAAATGTTACGTGTGAAACCCAATGTGAACCTCTTGTATTGAGATATTTGTGGCTTAGATAAAATTATTCTGAGCAATCAATGCTCGTGTTGGACGAAATCAAACGCCAATGATACCAATGGGTGTCAAAATAAATCGCAATTCTGGCCTACCAAGCGGTCGGAGATTCAATGCCATATAAAGCGATAAGTTTCGTAATTGATATATGCTTGGCTAGCTTTTGGGCCAATTACCCTCCAACTGGTAACTCCTCCACCTTGGGAGTTGGAGATATTTCTTTTATAGGTGTTTCTACATTGTCCGCTAGTATACGGCGCCTGTTGAAGGCACTTGACCAGAAATTTACAGAATTGGCCCCATCTCATATATGAACTCAAAAACTCCTAGAAGCATTAATTAAACGGCAATTTTTATATGGGAGTAGTAAAGGCAGTTTTGAATTAAATATAGCTTCTTTTTTTTTTAAGAATAGGAAATTTCAAAAATACATTGAAGAATGTTATGATATGACTATAATACTGAAATGTAGAAAGAAGTATAAAAGCACCGAAATAACCATTCAAAGATAATTGAATATACACACTGTAAGGTGTCGCTAATACTTTCCTAGGTAAACATCAGATAATGCTGATGATAATGCTGAGGTGTACAGAATATTGATATGGAAGAGCATCAAAGGCATTAACTGGGCAAGAAGCTTAGTGAACTCACCAGAAAATTCAACATTGAAGAATAACATTAGTTGGAGTAAAACCAGAGACCAGATGTCGCAGCACTGGTGTCGCCGTGATCAATTCCTTGAGCCTTTGTCACGTGCGACCTCTAAAACTAGAGACCAGATTTTGAAACTTCGGCGTAGCCTCGGGCCTCATCAAAGTGCAGCTTGACACCTGAACTAATTATTATACTGAGCTAATTTTTTAAAACTTCACCTTGGCTTAGGACTTCTATTTTCTCTATACTCTTTAAAATTGTTGTTTGATACTTATCAACTGAGTACCTGTCCAGCAACTGTCTGAGATTGATTTCTTTCATTTAAATAAAAAATATATATAGCTCACCCCCTCCCCCTATTGTTGCTGAGTTCACTCTAATAATCTAATAATAATATTTCAAATATAATAATTTAAGAAATTATAAATAAATGTCCCTTCCACTCCCTAAACATTTTATCTAATTTACTAAATTCCTATCTATAGAAGAACTAACTTCAAAGGAAGCTTCAGTTCTCTCAGTTTATAGATTCTCTCATGGTACAATGTTGAACAATTTCAACTTGTTTAGAATACATTTCCAGAATTAGGAAACGGCGCTCATCTTACTCCTTTTTAAAATAAGATTCCCAAACTCTTTTCGAAATCTTAAAGAAGGATAGTGACTCATGTGAGGAAAGGGAACCTCGTCATTTTATAAAAATCATTAAAATAATGTTTTCTTTAAAGAGAGACGTGCATTTATCGCATCTAAACTTTCTATTCTCTTAGAGTAAAATTTTCAGATATTTTCTCTCCTAAAAAATTCACAGGTGGAACTGCCAACCAGTTACTCTAGATCATGCCGACAAATTAGACCTGAGCCACGTTTGAAGTAATGGCTCATCTTTATGGGAAAATGCTAGCACGATGGAAGTGTAATAAGTACCCATGCTCGGACTGTAAACGCACCTTTTTCAAAATCAAATTATTTATTTTCCAAAATCGTCCCCTCTTAAAATAGTTTATTTAATTCGCTTCTTACATCTTGTATAATCAATTTTTAGAATACTTACTGAGCACCTAGAAGTAAAAAAATCGGTACATTTATTCAAGCCTGATGACAATGCGAAATGGCAAAATTTCAGACTTCGGGGTGGTAGGAAATTGACTAATTTATATCTTTCCTTTCACGCAAATTTTGTGATAGATTTTCAATATACGAGTACTCACAAGACCACACACACAGGTAGAAGTCTGGTGTATTCAATTATTCAGTTCAATACTACTAACATTGCAAGTGTACAAAATTTCCGAGACGTAGGTGGCGCCGTTATGGTCGGGAATAGATTAAGAGAAAATAATTTACATACACTGATGGCCAAAAGTTAAGTTACACCTGGTTTTTTCTCCAGCACTTTGAAAATAAGGTACTTAAAAGCACAAAACATCAGTCACGTATATTTAGAATTACATGATGCGTAAGAAATTATGCAAAGTTGTTCCGATATTCAAATTAGATACGGCCACTCAAACATTTATTGTTTCTCTGGCTAGGTCTCTCGCTTGACTCTGCTGCTTTAGTTGTCTAAATATTTTTGAATCGTTTCTTTTCAAATCAATTTTTATTCTTTTGCACCTCAATGGATTCTAGGCATCGTTTAGCTGATTCTTTAAGGTGACGCGCTATTGGATGAATATAAATGGGATTAAACCAAGCTAATGCAGCAAGGCGTCTAAATGTTTCAAGAATGGTGGTCTCACGACTCAGGAAACAGTTTCAAGATACAGAGGATGTCTCCAGAAGACCTGTTGCACGACGTCCAAAAGTCACAACACCACAAGATGACAGATTTTTAGCAATAGCTGCCAAAGGCTATAGAGGGGTATCACGCAGGATGCTTGTTTCTGAGCTTAAATCGGTCACAGGAAGTGAATTCCTGCCCAAACTGTGTCCAAAAGGCTTATTGCTGTTGGTCTCCATGGAAGACGCCCAGTTGCATGCATCCTATAATCACCGTTACACAAAAGGATACGTTCGAATTGGAGTCGTCAGCATCAAGACTGCACAGAAAACGTCTGGAACAACGTTCTCCTCACAGATGCATCCTGTTAATTAGCCTCCAGAGTGATTCTCAATAATACAAGATATTTCAATAAAATAATCTCTTGTATCAATATTGAGTAATATTAATCAGGCCTCCAGGGAAAGGTGTCTTTTCAAAACGTTTTTATTATTCTCTAGCTTTCGGGCACAGACGCCCTTCTATAGGAGAAAACCTGATATAATAATTAGCCAATAGAACACGAGTTAAATATAATCGGATACTATTTTACATAATTTTATAAAATTCTATAGATATAAAAATATTTTATATTAACTATTATACAAATGGAGACAAAATATTCTAAAATATACATCTAATAAGAGGACAAACAAACAAATAAATAAATAAATATAGGCCTCTAGGGCGTAACTAAGGAAGCAAGGAATACATATTAGGCTGTAGTTATCAACAACAACAACAACAAAAAGCCTTTATTTAGGGCCATTCGCCCTATACAGGATTCGCCAGTTCACAAGGGATAGGGAGAACACTGTGAGGCCTTTTTCCGGGATATAGTCTTGTGGAATCCAAATATCGCCATCGCTATATACCTATTCTTTGATATTTCATTAATCAGTGCCGGAAATGAAGGACAAAGTTGCCCCGTTTTATCATTTAGTTTTCGTCTTTCCTCAGACAGAGCAGCACAGTCAAATAAGTAATGCAACATCTCCGTTGTTATTCCTGATCCACAGAAAGTGCATTTCAGGTCTTCACGCCTCAATAAAATCAAATGGTGTTCTCTGAAAAAAATTGAAAGGGTTCTAAATTGTGCAATTAATCTGATGATAGAAAAAGGGAGTTCAGTTAAGAAGTATTCTTCGGTGGTAAAGGTTGTATATATGTCTCTATAGTGGGAATATAACTTTGATTGGGTTATTCTTGTTAGGTCGTTTTGTATTGTTTGCTCTATCGCAGTTCTTAATATTCCAGGGATAGCATTCCTTAGTGAGTCAGGATCATTACAATAAGTAAGCCACGAGGATCCGTTATTATTAAGTAAATTGCTTAATTGTTTTATAAAACCGATGGGCGCACCTGTAGGCTGTAGTTATCATTATTAGGAGATGTCTATCTGGTTTCCACCGTTGCTATTTCTGTATTTGGATGATTTGGGGTTAACTCAGAGAATAGTATATTAAAAATATCCGGAATGTCTATAAGAAAGCACAATAGTATTAACAGAATAATAGACATTCCGGAAATTTATAATATACTATTACCTGAGCTAACACCAAATAATCTAAAAACAGAAATCGCCTCTGAATAGCAACGGTGGGAACCAGATAGACATCTCCTATTGGGTTGATGCAAAAATAATGGCCGATTTGTAGTGACAACTTTAAAAAGCAATAACTCGTTACAAGCAAACCTTTATTAATCAAAATAAAAACCATTGGCATCGATACATCTTTGCCAACGAGAAACAAGCTGGTATATTCCAGTTTTATAAAAATCTGGAGTTCTGGAAGTAATGAATTCATTGAAGGCCGTTTCGGCATCACCTTGGTTTTTAAAGCATTTCTCACCCAGGAAGTTGGCGAGGTGCTTAAAAAAAGTGGTAGTCTGTATGCTAGAGGTCGGTCGAGTATGGTGGGTGATCAAGAGTTTCATAGCCCAACTCATTCAACTTTTGTCGTGTGATCATTGAGAGTGTGGTCGGGCGTTGTCGTGGAGAAGAATAGACCCTTTTCTATTGACGCGAAGTTTTTGATGCATTTCATCGATTTTCTGAGTAGCCTGGATTCAGGAAGCTGTGGTGGATCAAACCGGCCGTAGACCACCAAACAGTCACCATGACCTTTTGGTGCGGCTTGGGCTTCGGGAAGTGCTTCGGAGCTGCGTCGCAGTCCAACCATTGCGCACAATGTCGCCGGTTGTCATAGAGGATCCATTTCTCGACACAGGTGACAATACGGTCGAAAAACGGCTCGTTCTTGTTGCGCAGAAGTAGCGCCGACAAAACTTCAAAACCCCGATTTTCATGAACATCATTCAAATCGTGCAGCACCCATTTGTCGAGCTTTTTCACCTTTCCAATTTGTGTCAAATGACGAACAATTGTCGACGGATCGACGTTGAGTTCTTCGGAAACTTCTCGTGTAGTTTTGCGTGTATCCGCCTCGATTATTGCCTTTAATTGGTCGTTGTCAACCACAGGCGGACGTCCACGGCCCTATTCATCTCCAAGGCTGGTATCGCCGTTGAGAAATTTTTCGAACCACTGCGGGTGGTGCGTTCAGAAGTAGTACCCTTGCCCCATGCGCTGATGACATTTCGAATTGTTTCCGCAGCGTTGTGGCCGAGTTTGAAGTCATGAAGCAAAATTATGCGGATTTCCTGTTTTGAAAGAATTTTTAATACAGCCTGAAATCACACAAAATATATTTTTGTAAATATATTGGTAGATATAGTGAGAGCAATAAATAAGTTTTATAATTATATATTACTTGCAAATATTTAAAAATAATTAATTGCAATTATCTCAACAATTAAATTTGAATTTATGAAATCGGCCATTATTTTTGCATCAACCTAATAATAATAATGATAACTACAGTCTAATATGTATTCCTTGCTTCCTTAATTATGAGGCCTATATTTATTTATTTATTTGTTTGTTCTCTTATAAGATCTATATTTTGAATATTTTGTCACCATTTGTATAATATTTAATATAAATATTTTTATATCTATAGAATTTTATAAAATTATGTAAAATAGTATCCGATTATATTTAACTCGTGTTCTATTGGCGAATTATTATACCAATTTTTCTCCTGTAGAAGGGCGTCCGTGCCCGAAAGCTAGAGAATAAAAACGTTTTGAAAATTCACTTTACCCTGGAGGCCTGATTAATATTACTCAATACAAGATATGGAGAAAGGTTGGGACACGATATAGCCCAACAAATGTAATAGAAAAAGACAACTTTGGTGGTGGCGGTGTGATGGCGTGGACAGGCATCTCTTTCAATGTGCGCACCGATCTGCATGTCTTTGAAGGAGGTTCCCTGACTGGTCAAAGGCATCGTGATGAGATCCTATATCAATATGTTCTTCCGTTGGCTACACAAAAGGTACAGTTGTTGTGCTAATGGACGATAACGCTCGTCCCCACAGAGCGAACCTGGTGACTCAGGATCTTCAAGACACTGGAATTTAAAAAAATGGACTGGCCAGCCAAGCCCCCAGATTTGAATCCGATGAACATGCTTGGGATGCCCTTGAGAGACTAGTAGCCGGTCTTTGTCTCTCTCCCAGAAGCCTTGATGTGCTCAAGACTGCCCTCCAAAAATAATACTTTTATTCCTATGGAACTGATTAAAAACCTTGTAAAAAGTATGAGAAGCAGGTGTCAAGAAAGTATTGCTATAAGAAGAGATCACACCCAGTATTAAGTGAGTAAATTGTTTTTTTAAACATGTTTAAATCTATTTTCTGAGCTCTGACCATTAATCTCTTCCTTAATTATTAATAAACACACTATAGAGTATTTACAATATAAAAACACAAACATGTTTCGTAAAATATAAATATATTTTTATAAATATATATTGATTTTTTGATAAATTTTGAATCTCTGAATACAGATATGTGTTATGCAGATGATGTCACAATAATTTTCTAGAATAAGACTAGAAGGATTAAAAACCATAGGTGAATACACCTTAAAACACGTGGTTGAATGGTATAATAGAAATAACGATCAGTACAGAGAAAACTAATATGTTATACCTGCTATCAAGCATAAAATTCTTATTAAGATCAATAATAATATAATAATGCCGGTCAATCAAGTAAAAATTCTAGGAATGACATTTTCAAATCATAAAATAAAAATAAAGTTAACTTTACACCTCTTGTTAATGATATTCTATGTAAAGCAGGACGAATGATACATTTATTATGTTCACTAAGAGGCAATATGTGGGGTTTGAATACTCAAAAGAGGTTAACTTTATACAAAACAATCATAAGGCCAATACTTACATTTGGTTCATAAATCATATTTAAATTTTTAAACAATCGTTGTAAACAAAAACTGAATTCTATGCAGTATCAGATCATTTTATGGGCAGTTAAAGCCTAAAAAACCACTTCATCAAACTGTATACATAGTCTAGCAAAAATCCCACTCCTAACAGATTATAAAAAATCCAGAAAAATCAATTATTATCTAGCTCAACTATCAACAGAAGATTTAATCACTTATGAACCCCATGTTTAAAGTATAGTCAAGTCATTTTTAGAGTCAAAAATGAATGAAGTTTTTGTCAAAACAAATGAAATATTCTTTTTTTTTTTTTGGAATTCCAAGTTTTTTTCCGTTCAGGTTTTCAGAATGTCCAATTTATCACTGATCATGGAAATTTTGGGAAATTTTTGGCAACTATCGGCGCGGTGAAGGAACCAGGATGCTTCTACGGAGGTGAAATTCAAGACTGGAAACATCTACTTCTGAAATGCCCAATTTTTCGGGATTATAGGGAAAGAAAATTTGGTGGCATCAGACCACTACATGAATTCGTAGATGAGAAAATCGCATATAAAAATTTTAATAAATTTTGTAGATAATATATACAACTATCTTTTGAACTGGGAAAGAGAGGGAAGGAAATTTTAAGAGAATTTCTTTTGAATGTTTGTCTTTTTTCTCCTTGTATATAGCCAAATTATTTCTTGAAAAAAGATACTTCGGCCAGTATAAATCTTTTTATTACCTCGACGTTTCGACAAAAAGCTTTTGTCCTCGTCAGGAGCAAACAAAAATCAAAACATATAGCAAGGCGTTAAAAATTATTCTAAGGCTCTAAGGGCGTTCTCACGCGATATTCGAAATTTTGTACAACATCCAAAGCACGAGTCAAAAATAAATATTTAACTCACAAATTTTGTGAGTTAAATATTTATTTTTGACTCGTGCTTTGGATGTTGTACAAAATTTCGAATATCGCGTGAGAACGCCCTTAGAGCCTTAGAATAATTTTTAACGCCTTGCTATATGTTTTGATTTTTGTTTGCTCCTGACGAGGACAAAAGCTTTTTGTCGAAACGTCGAGGTAATAAAAATATTTATACTGGCCGAAGTATCTTTTATCAAGAAATATGAATGCCGGCCAGGCAGCCTCTATCTTCACGATAGCAAAATTGTTATGATGTAAAGAAATGTATTGACGCAAATATCCCTGAGTTTGGGATATCGCGTTATAGGTTGTTAATAAAGTTAATAATGGAGACTACTTTATATTATTTTAAATTAGTAATGAAATACCAAATTTTTTTACTTTTGACCATTTCCTTTCAAATGAACGAATATAGGCGCAGACGTTTCGCTGGGGTATTAAGCGGCTGGCGTTCCATAAAAATGTGGCCGCATTGGTCTGTAATGGACTAACTTCGATTTTTATTGCCTAATTTTGCGCCAATATTTAAAATTCCTCTACAGGTATTATTAGACTACCACGAGAAGGTGATAATAGACTGTGATTCCCTGAGGACGACACCTGTTGACTAGGTAGGCCCTAGTTTGGCAGCATTTGACTTAGAGAAAACTCTCTCAGGACAAAAATTAAATAAATATTTCATTTAAAATAGTTTTTAAAATATTTTATCAAAATGCAGTGAGAGAGAAAAAAAAGGAAAAATAAAAATATATTAGCTACCTCCATTGAACAATTATATTTTCGCGGAGATAAATAAAGCAAGGGCAAATTTGGGAATAAATAATTTATTATAAGGGAAATTTATAGGGAGAGTTTTGTACAACTTACCCCAAGTTAAAAGATAATCCTAATGAACGGCGTTAGCCACCGTCCCGTTTTCCTTATTTACAGATCAGCTTCCCAGAAGCCCCCACACTTGTGGTCACCCCCGGGGTCCAGGAATGATTGACAGTTGTCCCATCTGGATGGAGCTACTTGACATTACTTCCTCTTTAGAGAAAACAGCGACCCGCTGATTAGCTTGTCTCAGCCCTTGTTCTGGAAAGAAATCTATCACGGCCTGTGTTCCCTAGCAGAATGGAATGTTGTTCTTCAGGGTCCAGGTAGGGCTTCATCCGAATGACATGAACGATATCCTTGGATTTCCGTGATCGGGGAGACGGGTCCACGGGCTCTACTTCATACGTAACTTCTGAAAGCTTCTTGGTCACCTTGTAGGGACCGAAGTATCTCTTCAGTAGCTTTTCTGAGAGCCCTACTCTTCGGATGGGAGTAAAAACCCACACAAGATCATCCTTCTGGTAATAGACTGGAGTATGTTTCTGGTCGTAAAGTCTACGGCCTTTCGCCTGTGGTTGTAGAAGGCGTGATCGGGAAGGTTGACGCGCTTCCTCAGCTCTGGTCACAAGTTCTTCAACGTAGTCGTCAGAGATCTCATCTGGTAGGTAGGGTAGTAACGGCATCGATGTAGGTCTCGGCCTCGCGGGCGTGGACGAGAAAGAACGGAGTTCTTATATGAGTTCAAGTAAAAGCGGCGGGGGACGATTATCTTATATTGAGGGAAGAGATAAAATATTTAGTGAAACTTAAAAATAATTGCTAATTATATTTTGAATAACATTAAGTTCGGAATTTATGATAATCGCTCCCCGTGGCTTTTGACTCATAAATCCAATTATTGAATGGCAAAATCTCGAATATTTATTTCAACCTTTTTAGTGCATTCTAATATAATTTTTTACAACTATTTTTTATATCAATCAATTATATATGGATATATACACTTCTCCTAACGCCCCAGACATTTTTCACCTACACCAAAAATATAAATTGACAAGATCTCAGGTTTATTTACGTATCTCTTCTCAGCGATGATTTCTTCATTTTATTCAAATTTATTTTCCTATAGACATTTTTCATGTTTTGGAATAGGTAGAAATCCCAAAAAGCCAGTTAGAGCAAATACGAGGGTGAAGTTTCAATTGTAAACGCGATTCATTCAGTTTGGTAACTCTGGTAGAATGTGTTGTTGTATTGTCAAGGTAAAAAAAACACCAAGAAGAGTCGGGTCTCCTTTAATCTCTTCTCGAAATGGTCTAATAACTCACTATAGTATTTTCCCTTTAAAAGAATGACGCTCTTCGTATCTCATAAAATAGTCGTTAAAACTTTTACTCAGATGGGACATTTTCGCCTTTTTTTTTAGCAGATTCTCCGGAAGTAACTATTATTTTGGTTGCCGCTTGGTGTCCGGGGTATAAGAAGGGGCCAAGTCTCATAAACGGTCACAACTCGAAGCAAAAATGTCTTGGATCTCGCTTAAATTGTCCCACACATTGCTTTGAAGTTGAAAGTCGCATCCACCATGAGCAATTTCATTACTCATCGGGCAGATAACTGATCTCCAACCTTTCATGTCGAATTTAAAAATAAAACCATTATCGTTGACAAACCTGTGACTGCTGCTAATTCATGAACTTTCGTTCGTCCATCCGAAAGAATCGTGTTGTGGAATTTTCTATGATTTCCTCGGTAACCACATCTGCTGAGCGGCCCCTGCCAAAGACCAGGCCAGGGCTGCACGAACCTTCCAGTCTTCAAATGTCAAAAAAAAAAAAAAAAAACGAGTCGGCTTCCTCAGACCACAAAGAAACAGGTGGAGTAGCTATTTCCTGCACCCTGACTCATTCCGTCTTATAGGCAAATTCCTCGGTATTTCAATAATGTATGTCTGGGAAAAGAACACCGATCTGTGCCGGAGGCTGTCCGACATAAGGGTGACTTGTGACAGCGAACAGATCCGGACGTTCCTCCGGTGGGATTAATCTAATGTAGCTATATTTTTCTATTTTAGAGTTTTATGGTATTTTCATTGTTTGTTCTGATTTTGTTTTGACTCTCTGTTGACAGAGGTCAATTAACTTATTTTAATTGTCTCTCTCTCATAATTGGAGTAAAAGACATACAAAATCTAAAGAACTTAGCACGTCTTCAACAACGGCTCAGATGTTTTAAAATATTCTCGGGTGTCGGTGGAAGAGTGGTCTAAATCATTTGTTTTCGACCGCTACGACCCGGAATCAAATCCCGCATTGGGCACTTTTTTCTGAAAAAAAAAAATGCTCCAATGGCCCCCGATTTTGCAAAAGTCCTACCCCACCAGCGAGTGCAAGTAACCAAACGGGGCTCTGGCACGTGTGTAAGTGCAAAAGTCGAACTGCTTTTCACATGTGGTGCACTTACAGTAAAAAGCAGCCACCAACTTCTACCTACCATGATTATCATGGCCTGTACCACGTGAACTAGGGATAATAACAAAAATTCACAAAAAGAACAAATATAACGTCTGAAAAGAAAATTTATATTTTTATTTCAGCTTTTATCAGTTCGAGGACATCTAGAAAAATTAAATGAGCCCTTTTTAAAGAAAGTTCTTGAAAATATCTTTAAAAACGTGTACCAGAAGAAAGCGATCTGATAAAAATACGCTTTTAAAGGTGAAGAACACATGGACAATTAACAAAGATATCGTATCAGACAATCATGGAGCTTTTATAATAGAAAAATAACCGACAATGCCAAATTCAAAATACTTCGTTATGGTGATGAATGGTGAGCAGAGTGATCCAATGTTGTATAACATGTATAAAGTTGATCATATTTTATTAGCAAAGGCATTTAATAATACTGCAATAAACTTTTGTCCGATGGAGAAATTTGCATGAAAAAAATTAAAGTTTAATATACGTGGTACAGGCCATGATAATCATGTGGGTAGTAGTTGGAGACTGATTTTACTGTAAGTTCTCCACATGTCTACAGTTCGACTTTTGCACTTACAAATGTGCCAGAGCCCCGTTTGGCTACTTGCACTCCCAGGCGGAGTTGGGCATTAAAAGAATCGGTGGCCATTAGAGTAATTTGTGCCCAATATTGAATTCAATCCCGGGTCGTGGCTGTCGGGATTCCAAGGTTTATACCACACGTCCACCGAGCCCCATTAAGGTTGATTACCTGTGATCTAGCTTGGTATGTACTCCAAGACATTTTCGAATGTAAAAGGAATGTATCCAGATTTAATCCACGTGGCCTGTGCATGTTGTACATGCACTTCATCGACTTTCTGAGACGTTATCTATATATAATGGTCATAATATATATTTATAACTTTAAGAAAAAAAATCTAAAAAGATGAAGCGCAATCTGGGCTTCTCTCCACTGTCAAGGAGGATTTATCAATGGAACCTATCGCCGAAAATCTTAATTTTGGAAAATCAAACCTTTCAAAGACCACGGTACATGATTATCTGAAGGAGCTTGGCTACGTAAGCCGATACGATGTTTGAGCAGCTCATACTCTAACAGAGTGCAACTTCTCACTCTTTTATCGGCTCGCAATTTCTTGTGGAAAAGTAAGGAAGGGACCCCTTTTTTTAAACGGATGATCGCTGGAGATTGAATATGGATTTTTTACAACAATATTATGTTGTATAGAAACGATCACGGGGTAAGGCAGGTGAAGCTCCAACGATTTCCAAAGGTGGGTTACATCTAAAGAAGGTGATTCTCTGCATATGGCGGGATACTAAAGGAATGGTTCATTAGGAATTACTGACACCTAATCAAGCCATCAATTCAGAAAATACTAATTACAAATGGCAGATATGAAAAAAGCCATTGAATAAAAGTGTCAGAACAGGCTGATTGCGTGTTGTGTTCCATTATAACAACACTAAGCCATAGGTGTCCAACGGACGTTCACAGTAAAACCCTGGACTAGGGATGAAGTGTTTTGATCCAGCCATTATATTCTCCTGACCTTTCTCCTTAAAAGTTTCAATCCCTACAACTCTCTGACTGACATGGGGCTCGAATTTTTTTCGGAGGCTGTCAAAACCCACCTTAGTGAATTCATCAACAAGCCAAGGACCTTCTACACGAAGACATTTTCCAACTAACCAATAGATGACAGAAACTATCCGTACATTGTGCATTAAAGGTTTGTACTGTTCTCAAAATGCTATCTTGGATGGGTCATTGAAAAAAAAAAAAAAAACACAGAACTCTACGGATCACCTAATATATAATTTGATTGGGATTTGAAAAAGTTGAAATATCTAGTTGGTTAAATTAAAGAGAAATTCCACTCTATTTACTTTAAAAATGTTACATTCGGTAGTCTGATTTAAACTGAAACATATTTTTGAATTTATAAAAAGAAATTTTTATCCTCCTGTGATGCCAGTATAATTTCACTTTTGTGCTATTTTTTCATATATTTGAATTTAGTCAATGCAATCTCTTATGGCGGTTTAAAACCGTGGAAAATGTTGGAAGTGGCCTGTCATTGAAGATTGAATTATACCAGCTCAGGGAATTCTACTAAGGTGGTTGTTAGTCTGAGAGGTCATTCACAATCACGACAGATCTTTCTGTACCCCACTAACCTATTGGTCATCTAGTGCCATCACTGATATAGTTTGTGGTATGCTATTGGTCACCAAGACTCAAAAGGTGCATTTATCAAACTAGATTCCAAAATTCTAGACACAATCAGTCAACCAACCATAAGTTCAACTAAATCATCTGAGTGTGCAACTGAATGTTGCTTATGGCTTGTATCATGTATTGGAATAAATATTAACTAATTAGTGGTGTTTTTTTTTATTCCAGAATATTAAATGAAGACCGTTATCTGGTCGTAACTGCCAAGCGCCATAGGGAGATGACAGCTATTCAACTCTCTAATGAACTCTCAAGTGCTACTGGAACGAGAATTTCAAGACAAACTGTTTACCGAAGGCTTCACGAAGGTGCTCTTTATGCAAGACGACCAATGGTCTGTATCCCTTTAACCTCTGCTCACAGGAGAGCCCGCTTGAATTGGTGCTTGGAACATCACCCCTGGACTCATGATCAGTGGGCCAATGTTCTCTTCAGTGACGAGTCAAGATTTAGTTTAAACACAGATTCTCGACGAGTTTTCATCTGGAGGGAGCCTGGAACCCGCTATCATCCCAGTAACCGAGAATACCTTCTTAGAAAATAAAGAAAAGCCAACCATGTAGTCGTGGTGTAGGCTTGTACCCTAAGTATTTGTGGCATTTTTCAAAAATCAATGATTATATAGCGCAAGCTATCAACAAAGTTGCACAATCTATATATTTTTATTTAATTTGACCCCTTGATCTCCCTTTTGTTCCTTACTTGTGCTCAACAAATGTGATGGTGATCGTGGGGCTCTGCACTATTATCTCCACATTTAAGACATAAGAAGTAAACAAAGGTTATCTCAATGACATCTATTGGCCATGCAACTGGCTACTATTCCCATCTTTATAAAAATTTTAACACTCAAACATTGATGCTAATTTATCAATTGTAAACAATTACTTTCTGACTTCATTGCTCTGAACAAAACAATGGCTCATTAGTGATGAAACTTCCTTGTGTTACCAGCTCAATTTTAGGGTTCACCACTGATGTCTCAATATTCTTTTCACATCAACAGGGCTAGTTGGAAATTATTTTTTCTGTAAAAAAAAAAAAGGTAGTGAAAAATTCATTTAAATTCTTGATTATCGATGGAAAGCCATATATATAGGTGATATATATATTTTTAAATTTCAGTATAGAAGGTAAAATGATCTTAGTATCTCTAAGTATGATTCTATTCTATAATCATAGTGCTGAGGCACAATTTGGATTATAGATTAGAAATACAAAGTAATAAGACCAAATACAAATAAATTAATAGTGTGTGAGGTTTCTATTACAGCATTGTTACCATCATCAGACAAAAAGACTTGAATGTTTCAGTCACTAAAATGTCACACACTATTTATTTATTTGGTCTTACTAGCTTATAGTTATAATCATAGTGAAAGGTTAGCAGCAACTTTTACAGAAAGTACACACTTCAACTTTTACACTTATGAGGAACCCAAATACAATCGGGTGACTTGCACTCACTAGTGGATGGGCTCTTGTATGAATTGGAAGCCTTTGAAGCAATCTAGTAACAAGTGCCCAATTGAATAGTGGGGTCATTGTTGCAAATCAATACCATGTAAGTTTATACCATTTCTCTACCAAATTTCTTTCTGGCCAAAATGACCTTGGAGAAAAAAAAAAAAAAGACACCTTTTAAACCGGCGAAACCACACACTGAGAAAGTTCACCACTGATTCTCAATATTTTTCTTGCTGCAGTGTAAGAGCAGTAGGGAATTATTTTTATTTTAATAGAAATAATCGTACTAAAATAGATAATGTTAACATTTTCTATCGAGGTCCAGAGAGGCTCAAGACCTTAATTTTCAACTCACACACAAATAGCAACGTTACTTCAATAAAGTGATTGGTTTTCAATAGATAAAAAAGCTTATCATCAGCTATCTTGACTTTTACAAAGGAAAACATATTTAAAAAATAATAATAAATTTAGTTACGAGGGTGAGTAGAAAAGTATATACATCATTGGAAAGGTTGGACACTTTGCTATTTTGCTACATAGTCGCCTTGATGCTCAATCACTTTTTTCATCCTGTCAACCAACTTTGTAATTCCGGTGTTGTACCACTCTCCCGCCGCCTCTTTGAGCCACTTGTCGACCCACCTGGCGGACACCTTTCTGTAGCCGAGGGTCTCAGACACAATCTTGTGCACGGAGAAGTGGCTGCAATCTTCATTCAGGCCATCCTCGATATCTTCAAGGGTTATCCGCCGGTTTGCGCGCACCATTTCGTCGATTGGAGCCACGGTTGATTCCGGCAAACTCGGCCGCCCAGACCGCTGTTCATCGTGGACGTTTATACGCCCCTCGTTAAACTCCCGGCACCATTTCCGCACATTTTTGATGTCCATGCACTTCTCACCATACACTTCCATTAACTGACGGTAAATTTCGACCGGAGAATTATTTTTCGCATTTAAAAAGCGTATAACTGAGCGTAACTCGCACTTGGCGGGAGAGTGGTACAACACCGGAATTACAAAGTTGGTTGACAGGATGAAAAAAGTGATTGAGCATCAAGGCGACTATGTAGAAAAATAGCAAAGTGTCCAACCTTTCCAATGATGTATAAAAAGTTGTGATTAAATGTGTTTTTCTATGAAAAAAAAAATATGAGACCTTACTTTTCTACTCACCCTCGTATATATGTATAGAAAAGGTTAGGCATGTCATATACTAACAATATTACAACGGAGCATTCAATAATGTGTTAGAGGATGTATAAAAGATAGAGAGCCAAATGGAAAGAGTTTAATAGTAAGCTTGTATAAAAGGAAAGGACACATCTCCTGTCAAAATTAATGCTTAACTAAGAGCCATTTATTGACAATCTCCACAAACTATCAAATTCTGGTTGTTAACAAAGCCATTACACCAGCTTTGACAGAGTGCCCATCTGGAGACCATGGTCAGTCCAGGGCAGGCTCTGATTTGCATAGGATTCATTAAATCCCCAGAATTTGCCAAAGACGTGTGAGCTAGCAAAGTGACAGATCAAGTCTCTGGCTGAAAGAGCAAATTTTATTAAGCATTTATTTTGACAGGTGTCCTTTTGTTTCATAGGTCACTATCCTCCCAGCAAAACTTCCATGTATATTAGTAGGCTTGGTCGGTCCTCACTGACTAATGTAACATCTCTCCCTTCTTACAGAAGGTCGTTAAACTTGAATTTCATGGACCCAGGGTTCATTGCCCAATCCTTCAGGGAAATGAAACCGTAAAATCCATTCTTAGAAAGCAGCTATCCCCAATGCTGCATCCAAGTCACTCCTCCCTCGGCTCGACCTCCCTTGCTCCGGACTCCTGTTTGTGCCACTCACTCCCACCTCAACTGCACTTCAAATACATGCTCCAACAAATCCATTTTTAAACATGCCTCAATTTTCAGGCCCACATTATATAATGAATTTTACCTTAACACCTTGGGAAATAAACACAAGGAAATAAGACTAAATCCAAATAAATAGTGCGATGCTTTGGTCTCAGCGTTGTTATTGAAAAGTCACACTATTTATTTGGATTTGGTCTTATTACCTTGTGTTTATAATCAATAATCCAAATTGTGGCTTATCACCTTGGTTAATAAAAAGAATTAGCATTCCAGCAATATTGGTTTCCCCATAAAAAAAAAAATAAAAGAGAAATTGTAAAAAACATAAGTAATACAAATAGTTTTGATGTTTTTATCAAAGGGAGAAGGCCATGTAATCTATAAGAAGCACAGCCAATTTGGGCAAGCACCATTTAATTTTTCATATATATTTTTTTGTCTGTGTGCTTAGTTATTTTGACATTATATAACATTTAAAATATATATAAAACAGCTAATATGACAGAAATATTGGAGGTAAAGGAAGAAAGGGGAGGATTGCACTTATGTTTAAAAACAACAACAACAACCTAGGATTGGCAAGAAGAAAGTGTCTAGGTTCACAAAGAGAGAAGTGCAATACAACATAAAGGGGTAAGCTGAGGAACAAACATTAGAGCAAATATATTTACACATATAGTTTGCCTATCAAAATCTTTTACTTCTTCAAGATTATAAAAAAAAAGCAAGCTTATGAAATGTTTCAAGTGTTGTAGAATTAATTTAAAACCACAAAAAAATAATAATAATAATAAAGGGTCATTTTTTCCTTTGTTTGAAAAAAAAGTCTCAATAAAAAAGTTCCATTCCTTTATCATCCTTTTTCTGTTTATAAATCTTTTTTTTAGAAAAAAAAAAGGATATATCTTATCATTTAGATGGGTGTATTGAGATAGGCATGAATATACAATAGGATGTGTGTTCCTTGTATATAACAATATATATAGAAAGAGAGAGAAATATATAGAAGGGTGGATAGAGACGGAAAACCTATTAATTTATTATTTCTGAATAGTCCATTCTCAATTTAAGACACAGCTGGGTGACCAAAAAATTTCCAATCGTAAATCCAACCTGGTCTTATTTTTCGAGAGTGGTTGTCATACAAAGTAACTTCAGTAATGAAAAATCTCGGTCTTCCAAAGTCTTAAATTGAAAATCAACAAAACCACATTGAAGCTCTCACAAAGTGTTTCATTTTTTAAAAAGAAAATAGAAAAGAAGGATAAAGAAAAGTGAATTGCACTATTAAAAATGAGCAGATTATATATATATATATATAAATGTGTTTGGGGTGAGAAACAAAATTATAAAAAAGATTTAATTATGAAAGGAAATGAAAAAAAAAAAAAAAGGGCGGGAGGGATTGGAAAAAGCCTATAAAAATTATATACAATTTAGTTTTAAAATGTGGAAATAAAAAGTATGTGTATATATATATATATACAATTGTATGTGCCTATGAATGAAGTAAGCAATATATGGAAATATATTCAGAAAAAAAGAAGAAGAGATAGAGGGAAAAGAATCCAAATAGACACAAACACCATTTAAAGCATTGACAGATATATGCAAACTTTCCTTATAGTACCATCAAAATTTGTGAATTTAAAGGTTGGGCTATGGCTCTCATGAGAAGGCAAAGTGAAAATCTGCAGAGAGTCTTATCAAATTCAATATCCTTTTAACCTGTCAGTATTGGTGTCTATTTGGTCAAAAAAAGACATAAACAATGGGTGGGAGTGGTAGAAATGAGATCATAGGTGAAGAAGAGAAACTACTTAGCCCTATGGATTTAAAAAATAACGAAATAAAACATTGAAAATATAATGGCAGTAGCCGCCATAGTCATTAAAAACATAAAAATAAAATCAAAAAAAGGAGGGGAAAAAACGCTTTTAATGAGATCTAAAACTTAAACACCTACTTTGAAAAAAAAAAAAATTATATTAAAATATATATATATAAACAAAAAAAAAAAGAATAAATATATATTGTTCATTCATATATGTATATATACTGTAATAATAATATTATTAATTATATATATATAACAAAAAATAACATATAAAATATAAACTTTTTGATATGCCAAAAACGATTGCTTTGAGAACAACAAATTGAAAAAAAAAAGGGAGGAAGGGGGGGGGATGGGGTTGAGCAAGAAAACATATTGCTATAGACTGTGAGCCTGTTGTACAATGGAGGGGGTGGTAACTTCTTTAATTTGTTGATCAGAAGGTTGTGCGCCATTTTAAAAAAATCATATATATATATATATATATATACCACAGGGCAGGCACAAAGCAACCAAATAAAAAACAACAATTCAAAAATCAATTAAAAAACTTAAGTAGATATTGAGCTAATATATAAATAGAGATATATATATATACAACATCTTGTGCTCTCTCTTTTGTTTGTTTAATATGTGAGGAGTAAGTATTAATAAAAAGCATGTGAAGAGAGTTTTTTTGTGTTTGTAATTTTTTTTTAGACAATTTCTTAAAAAAATAGATTCCGTTTAGATTTTTTGCATGTTACACAAAACAGCCAGGTTTCGTGGTAGCAAAAAATGTTTAGCAGAGAGATGAGGGGAATCTAATGGGACAACAGAAAGATAAAGACAAGAGAGAAAGATGCCAGCAAGTGTGAGAAGAAATGTTGGATGTAGCCTTACAAAAGTTGGTTGTCCAGTGAAGAAGACAAGAGAGCATGGGAGAGAAAAGGCTAAGAGAGAGAGAGAGAGAGAAAGAGAGAGAGATTAAAATTTCTGGAGAGAAAGAGATGTGTGTTGAAGGAGGAAGAGGACATCTTATGTTTGGCACTTGGCTGCGCAGAGGATTGTCCCAGAAATTAGTTGTGCGCGAGGCTGATGATGTGGGCATTGAAGTCGTACTTATCCTGGCACTGGCGGCCGCATAGGTTGCACTTCCAGGGGCTGGCATCTGTGTGCAAGCTGCGGTGGAGGAAGTACAGAGTGCGATCAGGGAAGATGATCCCACAGTAGGGGCACATGGAGTTGCGCTCCATGGAGACAGGCTCCCTCTCAGAGAAGAGCTTGGCGGGTCTGGGCAGGGAAGTGGGGCGGGGAGGACTGGCTGGGGGGCGGGAGGGACCGGGGTGGGAGGAGGTGGGCACCTTGTATTCCTCTGGGCTATGGGCAGGGGCAGGTTGTTGCTGTGCCCTGTTGCGCACCACATAGGAGGGCCAAGGTCCGGGTGGAGTAGAGGCCGCAGGAGCTGCAAGGGATCGGGCGCTGTAGTTGACAGGAGCCACCCAGCTGATGGCAGGCATGCGGTGGGAGGTGGTGAGGTTCTCTGGGACCATGTTGCTCTCTGTGCTGGGGATGTGGTCAGAAGAGAGGTCGGTGGTGCTCCTGGAGTTTCCATCCACAGAGGTTTCAGGAGGCTCTGACTTGAGGCGGACCTGGGTGGGCGGGCCAGGTTTCCCCAGGGTAGAACTAACTGTGGGGGGTGGGGAATCATCTTCGTAGGATGTGGCAGCAATGGCTGCAGGCGGCATGGAGGAGGAGGCTGAGGTGACACTCTGGGAGATGAGGGAGGAGGAGGTGGGGGGCAGGGAGAAGTGGGGAGGGGCAAAGCTCTGGTGGGAATAGAAGAAGTTGTGGGGAGGTGGGGGAGAAGAGAGGGAGGCTTCAGGAAGGGAATCAACTGCCTCCTGCTGGGGCTTGGAAGCTGTATTCCTGTTCAGGTCATCAGGCTCCTCAGTGGCCAGGCCAGAAAAGTCCAGGGCGGCAGTGGTCTTGGCAGAGATGGGGGGAGGGGAGGAGGGGTGGCAGGAGGAGGAGAAGTGGATCTTGAGGTCATGCGGGGTGGCGGCCTGATAACCGCAGTAGAGGCATAGGTTGTTGGCCCCCTCCACGCTGCCATGGTCATAAGACAAGTGCGACTTCAAATGAGGCTTATAGTTGAAGCTCTTGATGCAAAAAGGACAGCGGTAGGGCCTCTGCTTCGAGTGCTGCCGTACAACATGCTCCGTCAAGTGATCTTTGCGGAAAAACTTCTTGGGACAGAGGGAGCACTCAAAGGGGCGGACCCCCAAATGGGTGAGACGGTGGCGCCTCATGTTGGCGAAGAGGGTGAAGCGCATATGGCAGATGTCACAGTGGTAGGAGCGCTGCTTAGCTGCATGGCCACTCTCATGCTCCAGCAACCGGATGCGGCTGGTGGCCGTGAAGTTGCAGGACTGCTCCCTGCAGGGAAATACCAGGACCTCCTCTTCTGGGGACTCCAGACTGGCGGGTTCCAGTGAGCTCTGGGGGGCCTCAGACATCCTGCACACATAAACAGCAGATCCTCAATAGTTGACAATAGACACTTTAACCATCATCTCTACACCACCTAGGCTCCACCCAGCACACAGAGTGGTGTCAAAGAGAATGCAGCTTTGGGTCTCAAAATGAGAATGACAGTAAGAGAGAATAATTAGCAATATCTATGAACACTGATAAAGGGCTGGCTACACCTCTCTGTCTAGAGGGGCCATGGTCACCCACCACCAACAGGCAGTGTTCATGTGGGGGAGGTGAAAAATTACAGAATGTTTCTCATACCTAATCAATCAAAGCACATAAATTATTCTAATAGAAAAATGCAGTAAAACCTCCCATCTGATATCTCCCTGAGCAACAACCACTTTAATAAAATAAAAACTTATCTAACTTATCCGGATCACAATCACTTCAAGAGACTAGGATAGGCAGTCTCTCTTAGGATATTTTACTCTCTCTCTCTCTCTCTGTTAAAATTTATAGAAACAAAAAAATGTGCATTCTAAGTCAGATAGAGCATTATACGGTGGAACCTCATTATAACAGCTGCAGTTAAAATCTTGGTACCAAGGTTCTGCTGGTGGCCACATAATTGCAACCAATAATGAATCAAATCCTCTATATAAGGCCTGATGCCCTATCATCCCTTATATTTTATATTATTCCTCTTTTTGACTTAAATTATATATATTTAAATGGCCTCAATTCTAAGGAAGTTGGATCAACTCTGAGTGTTAAGATCCCATTTAAAGTCTTAGAATTCTGAAGTTGACTATCAAGATTTGGAACATCATATCATGTTGTGTTTGGAGTCTCCAATACAGAGGTCAGCCATTATGCTATTCATTTTTTGCTCTGTTCTGGAGCAATTCTCTTCACCTCTTTTTTTTTTATCCAGATACCAATTATTTCCTTAGTGTCTCACTGAAGGTGGATTCTTTAAATGATCCTACATTAGGAATTTGTCATCTGACATTTTGCTGTTATAATAAGTTTCCACTGTAAAGTTTTATCATATTTTATTTCTTAGAACCAAAAAAAAAAAAAAGAGTTCCTTTTTGCGATTTCCGAATGTTCCTGGTTAATCAGAAACCTAATCCTAAGATATTGATTGTAAGTGTCAAGGCTGACACTTCACATCCTTGTTTTGTTTCACCTAGTTCTACCAATGTTTTACATTCTCAAGTAGGGAAGTGGGACATAAATGGTGGCAACAACATGCTGTACAGCTCTGTAATAGCATAAAAAATAAGTCTTCATACAAGGACCATCTATACAAGACTGGTTTAAGAATCCTTTTCTTCCTCTCAAAAACCCCCCAAAACCCTCAAGTGGCCTACAGTAGAGCCTTCCATGAGATACAACTTGAGGTTGGATCAGGACAAAAACCAGCTTTTGATTTCACCAAGTGGTCACTCAAGGGAGACGGTTGCTCATCAGATGTGCCTCTTATGTAAAGTTTACAGGTGTATAGCTGCTTTTTTGCTCCCCCTCCTTTTTTTTTTTGAGGTTCACATATATGGTAGATGAGATATAGCCACGTTTGAAGTGTAAAAGGGAGATCAAGAGGAACGTGGTGAGTTTCTTTATTGAGAGGTACACAAGCTTTCGGACGTCACCCGTCCTTCATCAGGTGTTGACATGAATAAGAAGGAGATGCTATATTTATAAGCGACAGTTTAAAAATATTAAAAACAATATTAAAAACAATCTGATGCACGCCCGCGAGAGCACATGCTAATAACAAAATATTATCAATTTTACTTTGAGTTTGTATAAAGAGAGGTGAAGACAAAAGCAAGAAAAAACAAAAATAAAAATAAAAAATAAAATAGAAAATCAGCGGAATAAAGATAAAGTTAAAAGTTACGAAGAAGGTTCACATATACAACTTAAAGTTTCCTTAACTCAAATGTCACCATTTTTTGTGCGTTAAAACGAGCTAAAGCCTTCACAACAGTCATTTTGCCTTTTTAAAATCCCTAATTCATGTTCCTTGAATTTTTTCATTTAAAAACCTCTCATTTTTATAGTTTGTGTGCCCCACCATCAGCTACTAACACACTATGGCTTATACCTAGGCAGAAGGTAACTTTAAACATCATCATGTAGTGTCAGCTTTGATATGTTCAGCCATCACATGCACAATTCTCTTCCAATTCCAGAGCAGTCTTTGGGCAGTCCATCCTTGGTCCACTTCTCCCTTCATTCTTTAAGGTGTAACCCCCTCTATAGTATTGTCATTGTGTAACTTATCAAGCAACAACAAAATAAAGGTGTGGATTTTGCTGCTGGAGGAAAAAAGGCAACCTACCTGGTATGAGGGGAGAATGGAGCTAGCCAAGGTCATCGTTCGGCTGGTGTTCAGCTGAAGAAGTTGGCTGCTCCATACACCCGTCGCTCTGCACCACAATACATTCTAAGTCTCATGTTTTCAAGTCCCAAATGTTTTTACCATGGCTGAACAACATAAAATATTGGTCCTGAAGTTCTTTCTAGGTTGAACTGTATACAGAAAATTTTAAAAAGAGACAAATTTGGGATTGGAACAAAGAGTCTCACCAGATGGTGCTGGGGGTCAGTGAGAGCCAATACATACATTATAATAAGTCAGACAGGCGAATCAAGGAGAATACTATAGTAGACTAGCCGAATGACCCGGGCAACCCCGGGTTTTACCCGATTAAATGTTTTTATTCAAATACTATTCGTAACAATTATAAATTGGTGCCGTGGATGTCACTCTTGTGAAACGTCCCGCTCCAAACTTTGTGTCTGATAAGCGATATTTTTATAGAGAGATGATCTAGCTTTGTGTCTTCTGCTCGAATGAATGTTTTTCTGTTAGAATTTTGTCCCTGCATACTAAAAATAAACTGGCTTCACCCGTGGTCTCTGCTTTTTGGAATTTTTCCCCGATATGATTTTGTATCTGATAATCAAATATGATACAGAAATATTGTCATCATCATTTTTTAACTAAAAAACAACTATTTATGCCCAGAACCTGTCAATTTCAATTTTTCTTGGCTAAAAATCCAATAAATATCTCTTCCAGATTTTTCTCTACGTCCTGTTAAAACACGTTTTACATGTACATTAGGTCAACTGATATTATCTCCCATCTTCACCGCTAGAGGCGCTGCTTGCGAGCGAAAGGGAAAATTTGCAACGCAATTTGCAAATAACTCTATGAATATCCGGGGTAGAGACCTGAAATTTTCACTATAAGTTTTCCAGATTCTACTCTATATACTGTTAAAATTTCAGTCAGATTAGTTACGTATTGTGGACGTGTATAGCCGACATAGGAACAAACACACATACATACATACACTGACTTTTATATATATAGGGATTGGATTTGGCCATTTTAACCACAACATTTTTGACTGTAATTCAAATGGCCATATTACAGAGATGTCTGGTAGTTGTAAATTGGTGAGAAAAGAGTGGTTCAATAATATTGTCTTTCCATCTTGAACTACAATCAACTCCTGTTGGGTTTACTGGGATGTACAGGGGCATCTAACTCAGAAAAGGTTTTTTTTATAGTATCCATCTTCTATGAAAATTCAGGCATTTCTTTAATATACGGTTCAACCTGATTAGTAAAAATGGTAATTAAGACAATGAAAACTGTCCTATAGCAGAAGTGTCCTTTCATATTGTACTGTGGTTGCCATACCATGTAGTCATTTGTCCAAATTGCCATCCCACAAATACCATCAAGATATTTAAGGATGACCACACCCAGTCTAAAAACTAAATTTAATGACATTTAGTTGGCTGCAGCATTACCATCATCAAGTAAATTTTGTATTTTAAAAATGACATTCAGTTATGAAAAACAATAACAAAGATGATGTGAAAAAAGGAATAACTTTGTGAAAATTACAATGCGATGCGGCATGGTGATGATTACTCAATAAGGAAACCCATTTAAAAACAATATATTTTTATACAAACAATTAAACTCCCTCCCTGAGGGATCTGAATTTTTGATTGAATTATATGTAGAATAGTGTGAAATATATAAGTGATGTGAATATAAGAAGAGGAATTAAGAACAATACACTGACTGTATTTTGTAAATATATAATTATCTTTACTAAATTTAAATGTGTGTGATAAATAAATAATTATAATTAAATAATAAATATATAAGTTGTAGTTTATAAAAGATAAACAACACAACATATTTGGCGACGAGGATTAAAAAAAAAATAATAATAATAATTAAATAAGCGTAACAGAAGATGGCAAATAATTTGACGTCTCCATTACCGTTGAACCTTAATGCTACAGATTTGTATTCCGAGTACAAACATTGGATGAATTCATATTTAATTTATGAATTAGCAAGCGGTGTTTCAACTAAGAAAGATGACGTTAAAAGGGCAACACTTTTGCATTGCCTTGGACCACAAGTCCAAAGAATTTTCTTTAATTTGCCAGAAGAAAAAGATACGTATGAAAAAGCAAAAGAAGCTTTAACTAAATATTTCACACCACAAAAAAATATTGTATCAGAACGATTTAAATTTAGGCAAAGAAAACAAAATACAGATGAAAATATTGATTCATATGTCATTGCCCTAAGAGAATTAGTCAAATCCTGTGAATTTGGAAATTTAGAAGAAGACATGATCAGAGATCAGATAATAGAAAAATGCTATAATAGGCAATTAAAAGAAAAGTTGTTGCAACAAGATAATTTGAATCTTCAAAGAACAATTGAGATATCAAGAATGTTTGAAACAGCCAAAGAAGAATTTAGAGTATTGACAAATGAAGATATGACCTCAATAAATAGAGTAAACTATAAAAATAATTTCCAAGCAGCTAATGAATCAACTGTTAAAGGACCAAAAGCTCATAATGTGTACCATCAAAAAGGAAGCACCTCCAAGGTAAGTGCACCTAATTTGGAAGAATGCTATAGATGTGGCTTAACTACACATCCTCCATATAAATGTGGAGCTAGAAATATGAAATGCACATTTTGTAACAAGATGGGTCATCTTAATAGAGTTTGTAGAAATAAAAATAAATATAAAAATATTGAAGGAAAGAAAAGAAATATTCAAAATATTTCAGAAAATAATGAAGACTCAGATGAATACACTTTCTTTTTAGGCTCTGATAACAAAGAAAGTATCTATATAGATGGAAAGGAAATAACAATGACTATTGATACAGGTAGTGATACAACATTCATAGGACTTGAAAATTTGAAAAATATTTTTCCTAAGTCTCAAATGCCAACTTTAAATGGTACAGAAAGGAAATTTTATGCCTATGGACAAACTTCACCTCTTCCATGTTGTGGATATTTCTTTGCAGATGTTTCATGGGGTGAAAGGTCTATAAAGGAACAGATTTTTGTGATTGAAGGTAAAGCAGAACCTCTTTTAGGAAAGAAAGCAAGTTTCGAATTAGAAATTATAAAGCGTGGAACAAAAATAAGGAATATTCAACAGGAAGTTATTCCGAAGGATATATATAATTTGATACAAGAAAACATGAACCTTTTTCAAGGTCAAGGAAATGTGAAGGGTTATAGTCAAAAAATAACTCTAAAAGAAAATGTTACTCCTGTAGCTCAGAGATGCAGACATTTTCCATATAAAATGGTAGAAGCCATCAATCAAGAGCTAGACAAAATGATAGAAGATGGCATTATTGAGGAAGTCCATGAAGCTTCTGAATGGATCTCAAACATTGTGGCAGTTCCAAAAAAGGGTACTGAAGAAATCAGACTATGTGTTGATCTGAGAGAAGTGAATAAAGCCATAGTTAGAGAGAGATATCCTATACCAACAGTTGACAATATATTGCAAGCATTGCAGGGAGCAAAAGTTTTTGCTAAACTTGATGCGAAAAAAGGCTTTTGGCAAATTGAACTTGATGAAAAGTCCAGGCCATTGACCACCTTTATTACACCCAGAGGATGCTACAGATTTTGCAAAATTCCTTTTGGACTTTGCAGCGCACCTGAAGCTTTTCAAAAAGCTATGAACTCAATATTGTCTCATTTAGAAGGAGTGTTATGCTACATAGACGATGTGATTGTATATGCGCAATCTATAGAACAATTGGATCAAAGACTGAAAAAAGTATTTGAAAGATTTCAACAAGTTGGACTCAAACTAAACAAAAGTAAATGTAAATTTGCTCTAAATGAATTGGAAATATTAGGCCATATTGTTAGTAAAGATGGAATTAGACCTGATCCAAAGAAAATAGAAAGTGTTCTAAGTTTTTCAAAACCTGAAAATGTAGATTCTCTAAAATCATTTTTAGGTACATGCGGATTTTTAAGAAAATTCATTCCAGACTTTTCAAAGTTAGCCGAACCACTTAATAATTTGACAAGAAAGGACATAAAATGGAAGTGGAGCAAGAAAGAAGAGGACTCATTCAGAAAATTGAAAGAAGCTCTTACAAAAAATCCATGTTTAGCCTATTTTGACATGAATGCACCTACCGAAGTAATTGCTGATGCTAGTCCTGTAGGTTTAGGAGCTGTTTTACTACAAAGACAAAATGATGGAAGCAAAAAGCCAGTGGCCTATGCAAGTAGATCATTGACTAATGTTGAGAGAAGATACTCACAAATAGAGAAAGAAGCTCTTGGGTGTGTGTGGGCTGTTGAGCATTTCAATGACTATTTATGGGGAAATAAATTTGTACTTAAGACAGATCATAAACCATTGATTTATATGCTTAATCCCAAGAAGGCAACAGTCTTGCCACCAAGAATTGAAAGACTTAGTTGGAGACTTCAACCTTATGATTATGAAATAGAGTATCTTAAGGGCAAACAAAATATTGCAGATATATTTTCAAGAAAACCTTTAACAAATATTTCATGTGAAAATATTGTTGATGATTATGTGGAAAAAGTACTTTCCATATTTTCAGAAGAAATGAAGGCAATTTCCCTCAATGATATCAAGAAGCAAAGTGAAGCAGATCCATTTTTCAAATTTCTAACTAAAATAATTCAAACTGGAAATTGGCCATATCAAATTGATGATGATGAACTTAAAATTTTGCACAAATTTAAGGAAGAACTTTCAGTTTATGATAATCTCATTTTAAAAGGAAAGAGAATTGTTATACCAACAGATCTTAGAAGAAATATTTTAGACTTAGCTCATGAAACTCATCAAGGGATTGCTAGAACTAAACAAATTTTAAGAGAAAAATACTATTGGCCCAATATGGACAAAGATATAGAAAGACGTATAAAGAATTGTTACATTTGTGAAGTCAATCAACCTTTAAGGCATGACCAACCTTTAACAACCATACCAATACCTCCTAGACCATGGTATAAAGTAGGAGTAGACTTAGTTGGACCAATTGATTCAAAATATATTTTGACACTTATTGATTATTATTCATCGTTCCCGGAAGCGATTATAATAAATGATATTTCTTCGAAAACTATAATTTCAAAATTAAAAGAAATTTTTGCAAGATATGGATTTCCCATTGAAATAGTTTCAGATAATGGTCTTCAATTTGTAAGCAAAGATACTGAGCAATTTTTTATGAAATCAGGTATAAAACATATAAGAGTGTCACCATATTATCCTAAAAGCAATGGAAAAATTGAACGTTTCCACAGATATTTAAAAAAGCAACTTATTTCAGTAAAATTGCAAGGAAAGGATTGGAAAGAAGAACTTCAATGTGTTCTAATGGCATACAGGTCGACTCCACACCCTTCTACTGGGAAAACACCAGCATTATTGCTTTTTTCCAGGGAAATTAGAAATAAGCTCAATGATATAAATGACAATGATTCTCTTATGGATAAAGAAGTGATGGAGCATAATCAAGCCTATAAAGAAAGAATGAAGAAATATGCTGATAGCAAGAATAAGGCCTTGCCTCATGACTTCAAGAAAGGTAATATTGTTTTTGTCGCAAACACTGAAATGAAAAGCAAGTTGACACCAAATTATGACAACCAAAGATTTATCATTCTAGAGACTATATCTCCAAATTCATTCAAGTTGGTCAATACTGAGACAGGTAGCTTTATCATTAGGAATGCAAATCATTTAAGACATGCCAATGTCTTACAAGATTTTAACAAAGGAATTGATTTGAATACCACTTTGATTAAGACTCCAGAGATTAGAATGGAACTTCCTAGTACTTCAAGGTATCTACCAGAACAAGAAGCAACCTTAGAAGATATTGTACCAGAAGAGCAGATTGCTATATCTGATATGGACTGTTTATACCCAAATGAATCACCTAATGAGAATGAAAACAAGACTGTCATCACTAGAAGTGGAAGACAAATACATGTACCTTCTAGATTTAAGGACATGATTAGATACTAACTAAACAAGGGAGGAATATGTAGAATAGTGTGAAATATATAAGTGATGTGAATATAAGAAGAGGAATTAAGAACAATACACTGACTGTATTTTGTAAATATATAATTATCTTTACTAAATTTAAATGTGTGTGATAAATAAATAATTATAATTAAATAATAAATATATAAGTTGTAGTTTATAAAAGATAAACAACACAACATTATAGTTGGTTAAATTAATGAAAATAGCCTTATTGGGCTTTGGAAAAAAAAAAACTGTTGAATTAAAGTCGGTTGAATTAAAGAGGTTCTACTGAATGTAACTTTATATCAGAAAATGTTTTTGATAAATATATTAGAGAGAAAGGCATTCCTCCCTCCTGTTGTGTTCAAATGAAGGTTGCAGATGGCTGGTGCCATAACAGCCAATTATTAATCTTTAAGCACATAATTTGGATTATAGAGATTAGAAACATAAGACCACATCCAAATGAATAAATCATACATAGAGTTTCAGTAACAAGAGTTATTATTATCTTCGGAAAAAAATACCTTTTGTCATTCGCTACTTTTGTCTGATGTTGTTACAATGCTGTTACTGAAACATTACATATAATTTATTAATTTAGATGTGGTCTTGTCACCTTATGTCTCATTGATTTTCAAATATTAAAAAAAAAAAAAAAACTTAGCCAAATAACCTTTCTTGATATAAATCAAGAAAAGTTAACCACATATGTCTCTCAGGCTATTGGCCCTCATCAGCGTAGCCCAGGCTGTACTTCAATGGTCCAGGAGATGATTTATCATACAAGGGTATTGGGCCAATATTCTGGAGATTATATTAATTATATTAATTCCAATAAATGGTGCAATACATCAGCAACTTTCAATTAGACCATCAGGAGTGCCATTTTATAAATTTTTAACATCTGATCCCAGTACAATTTTACTCTTGAACCTTTTTTTAAAATATAATTTAACTAACACATTGTCAGAGGGGATATATGACAAAGTGGCCTGACTGCTGTACATTTAAATGAGTAAATTGAGAGCTGGGGTGTATACAATCTACCTCTCTATAACCAGATCACTTGGGACAAAGATTTTTATCGTAAAGATAGAGGCTGCCTGGCCGGCATTCATATTTCTTTAAAAAATAAACACTTCAGCCAGTTGAAGTTTTAATTTTCTCAATGTTTCAACAAAAATCAAATTTATTTCTCCTGATGAAGACAAAATATTTTTGCTGAAACGTTGAGAAAATAAGACTAACTGGCCGAAGTGTCTATTTTTTAAAGAAAATATCTTTGTGTTGATATATAAGCACACATGATGTGTCATTATATTAACATTACTTACAGAATTATAACCAAGTTGTTATAAAGAAGGCTTCACTGTATAAATATTCATTTCTACCAAATAACTCCACACTACCAATACAAGTGTTGGCCAAATACAAGTTGTGTGCCATTTAAATAGAAACCAAAATTAAAAATATGAATAAATTTCAACATTTAAATACATTTTTAAAATAGGGGGAGGGTTAGATATGGAAAAGTAAAGAAAACTTTCAAATTGCTGTGTTGCAATATTTCTAAAGGAAATTGCTGGTCTGAAAATTTGTTGTTGTGTTTAACACCTTCACCAATATAAAAAAAAGCATGTGTTTTTTTTTTTTGCTTATCCCTAGTAGATGTGGTACACAGGCCATGATAATCATGGTGGGTAGAGGTTGGTGATTGCTTTTACTGTAAGTGCACCACATGTCTACATATGTGAAAAACAGTTCGATTTTGCACTTACAAATATGCCAGAGCCCTGTTTGGTTACTTGCACTCGCTGGTGGGGTTGGACTTTTGCAAGAATCGGGAGCCATTAGAGCATTTTTTTTTTAAATCAGAAAAAGTGTCTAAAGCGGGAATCGAACCCGGGTCGTAGCAGTCGAAAACCAACAGTTTAGACCATCCTTCCACTGACCCTCTTTAATTGGCTGATGGAACCTATTTGTCAGTTTGAATGATACTGAAGGCAAAGAAACTTGCTGCCTTCCCAAAAACTCTTCTAATACATAGAATAGGCTTATGTGCATATATGCCTATGAATGGGGATGTAAAAAAGTTTAAGATCTGTTGCATCCTAATTATTCAATCTGATTTGCACAATGCACATTTTGTAAAGATGGGAAAGAAGAATGAATCCTCAGATTTGGCAAATACATCCTCCTATTTTATTACATGTAGATTTGATAAGGTTCAATTTGTATCTATATATATAAAAATGAATGTATGTGTGTGTGTCCTTTATGCCTGACCAAACCACTCATTAGAACGCCATGAAACTTTGGGAAGTTATTTAGTATAGTACTAGGAAGGTTTCTAGCAAATAAAAATTTTGAAATAACTTTTCGCCTAAAAATAATCAAGATAAATATTCTAATTTATCTGTTATAATTCAACAATCTGCTCTAAATATTATCATGATGATACGATGATTTTGTAATGTAGAAAATTAGGAAAGACAAAATTCAGGATGACAAGGCAATTTATTTGAGACAAGATACTATTCCTTTAACTTCCAATTACAGAGGGAACCAATTAATATTGATTTTATTCAACTTATCGAGTATTTTTCAAGGGACCGGGAAAAAATGTTCACTTTATCGAGAGATTCGTTAGACAAACCTTTACTCGGGTAAAACCCGGGCGAAGCCAGGTACATCCGCTAGTTTCAGATAAAATCATAAGGTAACAAATCTAAATATACTATAGGTGATACTATGAACATATTTGCTACTTCAATTCATTGTTTAAAAGAGAAATATATATATACATTTGCACAATGCAGATATATTCAGAAAATTTCCTCAATTATATCTGAAGATATGAATCATAAATAATCAAAGTAAATTATTTGTATTTGAAAATAGAGAAAAAATGCTAGTGAATATTATTCCCAATTCTTTATTTTCAGTTTATTTCTTCAAATTATCATTTATTAAAAGTGAGTTATAAATCTCAACAATTTATTTGTAGTAATTATTCGAACTAAACATTTTAAAAATGTGTTTTCATTTTTATTTATTTTTTTTATTTTGGTTTAACAAACAAAAATTTTTAAGTTAATGTACATTTGACAAGTATCCAAAAAAGTTTAATGCTCTTACTTACCAAATTTATAATTACGAATTAAAGTAACTTTTGATATCGTTATTGATATATTTTAAAATTTTTTAAGAAAATTTTCTTCAAAATACAATTTAAATGGAATTTAAAAATTAGGCTTAAGGTATTTGTAAACTCCTTTATTAATCATTTATTGATTTATTTAAAATTCAATATTTCGAAAATTAAAATGTTGCGTATTTTGAAAAAGAATACTGATAATTAAAAATAATCAAAAATTGAATATATTATTAATTAAATAAATTCGATTTTTGGTATTTGTTGTCAAAGCTATATTTATGTATATAAATTTATAAAAAGAGTGAGAAATAGAGTCAATTTGTTTTAAAATGTAATCCACCGAAGAGTAAATTTATATATATTTTGATGAAAATATTTGGTTGGCCTATAAAAACATATTATATTTTGCGAAATTATTATTATATTTAGTCTCTATCTTTTAAATTTTCATATTTATTATTTTATTTCACAAAATTCATACGTGTGATATTATCAAAGAATTATACTATTCGGTACAAAAAAATACTGTAGATGATTATGTTTTGAGATATATAAGTTTTGTAATTTCAAGACAACATTTTACACTTTAATGACAACATTTTGCACTTTAATGGCAGCATTTACAGTTTAATGAAAACATTTTTAATTTATGCTATTTTTCAAATTTATTTGAAACTTTAACAGCAATTTGTTTTCTTTTCGAATTTTTAATTGAAACACTTGTATTTTGAAATATATTTGTTTACTTTGGTATATATAACTTTAAGTAATTTTTAAAATAACCTTTTTGATATCAATAAGCACATTTTAAAAATTTTAATCGGGACTTTTTTTTTGCGTTTATTAGAAGATTTACAATCTTAAGAAGTACATTTAGAACTTCAATAACGACATTTTATTTTATATAATCAACATTTTATAGTTTAATAGCAAAAATATTTAGATTTTAAATCACATCTTTCTACTAAAATCAAAAAAAGGCATATCCTGATTATGAGCACATGAGCTTTATCGACAGAGCGCCTTTTTAGTTATTATTTTTAGCATTTTTCTATATGTTTAACAAAATCATATCAAAGTATGAAATCGCGCTTAAATGCTTAAAAACTACATTAATGTAAAAAAAAAAACAGTTTATACTTTGAAAATTGAAAAATGCCATTGATTAGAAATCTTTTAGTTTAATCAAAAATTCATTTTATTTAATAAAACTCTTTCAAGTTTAGCAATTTGATACAATATTGAATTGTAACCTTTTTTTTTTTTTTGTAAATGTAAAATAGTATAAATGGTGAAAATGGATATGTTGGGTCCATTTTGGACTCAGATCCAATAATGAAAACATTATAAGTGTGAATTTGAGGAAACAAGGTTCTCGGCTGGATATTGGATGTGCAGGATACCCTTTGACCAGATTCTGCAGACCACTGGCACATCATGCACTGATTTATCATGTGGTCTGAAAGAGTGTCCAGTGACTTATTCATCCTACAGTCTGGGAAGAACCTTAATGGCCCGAGGGACGTCAAATTGCACCATCCAATTTTTCTTACGCATGCCTTATTTGTTCTTTTATGTAAATATTTTTTTATGTTGGCCTAGGCATTTTTTTTTTTGTTTAATAGTAGGAGTAGATCTTAAATAATTCATCTGAATTATTTATTAAATAATTTTAAAATCATTTTTTTACAAATTGGTTTTATGATTCATAGGAATTGTTAAATTATTCTTTTCCAAATTAGAATATTTTGATTTAAATAATTCTCATGAATTATCTAATTAATTTGTAATGGAGATATAATTTTAGATTTTATTTCAGTCTATATATGTAATGTGATGGTCCTTTTGTGGTGTGCTGCTGTGTCATAATCCTGTCGACTCTCTGTGATGTGCTGCTGTCGTGGTGTAAGATGGTGATTGCGCAGTCGTGATGTGGTTGTGCAGTCGTGATGTTGATTGTGCAGTCGTGCTGGTGGTTGTGCAGTCGTGGTGGTGATTGTGCAGTCGTTCTGGTGATTGTGCAGTCGTGCTGGTGATTGTGCAGTCGTGGTGGTGATTGTGCAGTCGTGCTGGTGATGAGTGCAGTCGTGGTGGTGATTGTGGTAAAACACAGAGACGAATCAAAAGAGAATTCGAGGCATCGGGGAGAGAACGCAGCGGCCAACGGCCGGTCACCTACTAACGGACTATCTGTTCTGCTGCTAACGAACCTTCTAACTGCCTGTCTAACGAACTTCTAACGAACCGTCTGCTATATTGCAACACTCAACCGTCTACTCTGACCTTGACTCTGATTGGTTGCGGGGCAAGCCCTTTGTTAGCTCAGGCGTAACGGCGCGCCTCGGTGTCTAGCGTTTGATCTCAGGTTTTGGTTTTCTATAGTTTGACCTTGGTTGCTACGTTCTCTAGATGCCTTTGTATTAATTTGAACACATCAAATCGATACATACAAAATTAATGGATTAACAGAGGATTGGGTACAATGATTGAAAGTCAACATAGAGTAGGGGGTGTAAGAAAGGGTGGGGAGTATATACACAGGTGTTTTCAACCTTAAATTACCACATATATATATATATATAAATTATATATATTTCACCTAGGTATATTATTATTATTATTTTTCGACCTATCACAGAGGGTGATCAGACAAAGATTTATTTATTTTTTTGTTATGATTTTGGTCACCCTGGGAGAGGAAAAAGAGGTCAGTTTGAAAGTAGTCGCGGAAGAGGGCACATCTGGAGCTTTGGCCAGGGGCTCCCCGCAAGGAGAGCAACTGTAAATGTAAGTAAGAATTTTTTTTCTTGTTTCTTAAGTCATCAATAGGGAGAGTTAAGGGTTATATATTTTTATAGTTAGTTTAGTTTTTTTTAAGACAATTTTACCTAGACCAACATCATTTTTTAATGTGAATATTATAATTGTGTGTAGAAAAATCATCATTGGATGCAAAATAAACATTTATAGTTTACAATTATCAATTGTCGTTCTTCCTTCCTTTTTTTATTTGATGTCCTTTTGGCTTATAAATAAACATCAAGATATATATGTATATGTATGTAGAAATTTTAAATATGGTTAGTAATTTGAGTAGCCCATTTCTTTATTCTAGAATATTTATTATATAAATAAATATAAATATATTTATACAGGTATATCTTGATGTTTCTATGTTCATAAGTGGTAACCTTGCAATAGAATCCCAAAGTGTGGGGAGGTTGTAGAGGTGATAGTTGAGACAGCCTCAAAGTCCTTTATACAAAATTTAAGATTCTCACATGTTGAGTTTATAAAAACTTTGGACTAAAAGTCAAATGCTACATTATAACCCTTTTTTAATTTGGTAAACTTTAGGGGTTATTCTTAATACTATATTGTGATATGGAGAGTTAGATCTCATTGTAAATATAACTTTTATTTCATTTTCAAATTTTCTAGATCAGAATTCATTTTGCATATGGTTTGAACGAAGTTCGCGTATCTGAATTTTTGAATACGTTTTTGACTACTATAGTTGGATCTCTTAGTGTCGGTATGTAAATTTTATTGATCAATTTCAAATCTTCTGATTTTTTTAATTCACACATCCAGTAGTATTTTATTGTCAGTTTGGTTTGGAACCTTTATAACTATATATTTTTTAAAGAGTTCATAATTCTATTAATCTTAATGTTTTTACCATTTTCTCCGACATTTTTAATATTATTAGAAATAATAATTTGTCTTCCGCATTGGGAGCACCAAAGACTTTTCTTCAATAACCCTCCCCAAGTTTTTGATGCTTGTGGCAGGAGAGGATTGTTGAGGATGCGGAAGGCAAATATAACTTAATTGGTTGTATATGGCTAGCTGGTGGTCTAAATAAATTTAAATGGAATGAAAGGATGTCTGCTGTAGGGGGAACAATGTTAATAATATATAAAAAGAAGAGCTCACCTGTATGTGAGAGTGTTGTGGCAGGGGAGGCATAAGTCCCTGAGGACCAATTCTGACAGCCAACTGGCTGCTGTAGCATGCAGCCTGTACTACAAGGCAACCCTACTCCAGGTCCAGAACCCCATGGACACCTTCAAGGAGACGGCATGCTACAGGAGCTCACCACTGACCAGGAAGTGTGCGTGAGGAACTACACCAAGCCTGGTGTGGGAGCTGGAAAGTGTGGCTGAAAGAATTGTTTTTAAAAAAGGCCTATAGACCTCCCTGGCCGTCCTATGGACTACCCACCCCATGCGACCTGCTACACCCCGACGCCAAGAGCCCCTCAGTGATGAAGGCAGACCCGTGAAGCTTGACAGCCCGGGGATGACCAGGCAATAGAAAGGCTTGAACCCCCACCACCACCAACAGCCTCAACCTTCAACTGAGAGGAAGGCCCAGAACCCATCACCCAACAAAGACATCAGGCATGAAATTGTCTTTTGATCTTTCTGTTTTTTTTTTTAAATTAAATATCTATAGTAAAAAAAAAATTGAACATAATATATATTCAATATAAAACCTTGATAATATTAAGCATTTTTTTAAAATTAAAAAGCTCTCAGAGTTCGCTCATAGGGGGCGCAGAATGGTTTGAACCAGTAGATGGCGCCAAATTTTTTTAAAAAGTGGCAGTTAGATCTTAGTAGGAAGTGAAGAGAGTAGCTGACAGTACCGCCGGCCATTGGTCTGTGGCTTTCCCCCTACATTAAGTCATTTTTCTATTCCTTTACATTTATTTTTAGCCACCAGCAATAGTCCTTCAAAGGTTTTATGTATATTTATATATTATTATTATTATTTTTTTAATTTTAAAATATATTTTAATATTATTCCCCTTTTTTCTCTCGCATCAATTTTTATTAATAAATTTTATTAGATGAAAAATACTAGCCTATTCGATTCACAACCTTGACACCTAATGTGTACGAAAATGTAATAGGTATTGTGACAACTAGCTTCAAAGGTTGGCTTTCTGCAGTCTAAGAAAAGGGACAGCCAGGCAATAAAAAATAGTTAAAATCCCGTCCCTTCATATACACAAAAATGAAGAAGTAGGCTCGTCTCTAATGGCTATGAAAATTACATAACGAGCTTTTGTTATGGTTCTCAAGCTTTGGAGGAGGTCTTGGGAGAGGCAATAAATCTCCCTCCTCCAAATGAGTAGGTTTTAGTTTGAAAAGAGTTATGGAAGGGAGCTAACAATCTGTCACCCTAAGGCATCCCAGGTATGTTCTATTGGATTCAGGTGTGGATATATGGCTGGCCAGATTATTCTCTAAATATCCTCACTCTCGAAGAAATCGTTGACCTGCACTGCTCTCATTGTGGTGACGAACAATTATCATATATATTATAAAATGAGAACCCTGAATTTTCCCTTCATATAGGAATTAAGATTCTCATTTTCGTATATTGAGTAGCCAATGTGCTTCCTTCAAACACATGGGGAGGGGTATGCCTTTTCAAAATGAAAAATCCCAGACCATAGGACATCCTCTCCCAAAGCGTTTGAAGTGGAATGGAGAGAAGAGGGGGGGGAGAGGTTCTCTCCAGATGGAAAGTTTTAGACTAAATCTTGAAAATTCAATAAATATATTGATCAATTCAAACGGATCTCCTGTTAGAAAGATTGAGGGCATAATACCTTTTAGATGCCTTGCATAAAGACGACCCTCCTTAATCCTTGAAAATAATTTGTCTTCAAACTTTGACTCCAGAGGAATTTGAGAACTCATGTGAGAGCCAAGTAACCAATCTTCTAATAGCACTTAGTTGTCAGTCAGATAGTAGTTTTCTTGGGTCATAATGGATATTTTTGAGCCTTGCTTATCTTTTGGTGAAGATTTCATTCAAATGTTTTCAAATCTTGCAGACCACATTTGTGTTAACATCCAGCATTTTGCTTCCAAAGACTAGGATTAAATACGTTTTCAATTGATTTTCATGAGAAATAATCAGGTAAATGAGATTGTGGGAAGCCCCATTATGTCATATTTATTTCATAATGTGGAAATTAAAAAAATAATGTAGCTAATGTAGCGAGTGCCAATCAGAACTAATAAAATATTTGGCAGTTATCAAGTTTAATAAATCAAATTATTGTAAAATAAGTGAATTTATCATATACATTTTCATATGTTAACCAATTTATAGACTTTTAGAGTCAATAAACATAGATATCTCTTATTAGTTTTAATAAAGGCGAGCTTTCGGGCTAATAACCCTTCTTCAGGACATCATATCTGACTGATCTTGCATCTTATATACATATCCATATTGACAAAAATCAGCTTATATACAAAAATCAAACGTATCAGCCAATCAGTTAGAAAAGTAAGAGCGAGAAATAACCGCGTGTCCCGAGCATATCAAGTAGGAAAAACACAAGAGACTTCACGATTAAGCCACGATACAGTTTAAGGCTGCATGAGTAAAATTAATCCAAAATAATACGTGCAGGCAATGGTCTCCTAAGGTACATTATGGCAATATTGCTTTGTATATGTCAGGGATGTCTATATGTCTATTAATACTGTTATGTCTTAAAGAGAGCAACGCCTCGACGACCAATCTTTTGTATTTGCTCTTGATATCTGAGTAATATGCCTGTGGATGAGAGGTATCAAAAGAATGTCCTGTCTGTTGGATGTGTTGTACTATGAGAGATCTGGGTTCACTGTTTCTAACGTTTCTGTGGTGTTCTTCTATCCTATCCTTAATTCTTCGGCCTGTCTCTCCTATATACAAACTGTTGCAATCTGAGCATTTTAAGGAATACACGGAGTTTGTAAGAAATGGTAGGGTAATGGGAAAACTGTTTTTGGTGATGAGGTTCCTAACTATTGTTTCTAATTTAGGAGTGTTGGTGTAATAGGTGCGGATTCCGTACTTGTTTTTTAAGTGTCTTAAAAAACAAGTACGGAATCCGCATCTATTACACCAACACTCCTAAATTAGAAACAATAGTTAGGAACCTCATCACCAAAAACAGTTTTCCCATTACCCTACCATTTCTTACAAACTCCGTGTATTCCTTAAAATGCTCAGATTGCAACAGTTTGTATATAGGAGAGACAGGCCGAAGAATTAAGGATAGGATAGAAGAACACCACAGAAACGTTAGAAACAGTGAACCCAGATCTCTCATAGTGCAACACATCCAACAGACAGGACATTCTTTTGATACCTCTCATCCACAGGCACATTACTCAGATATCAAGAGCAAATACAAAAGATTGGTCGTCGAGGCGTTGCTCTCTTTAAGACATAACAGTTATAATAGACATATAGACATCCCTGACATATACAAAGCAATATTGCCATAATGTACCTTAGGAGACCATTGCCTGCACGTATTATTTTGGATTAATTTTACTCATGCAGCCTTAAACTGTATCGTGGCTTAATCGTGAAGTCTCTTGTGTTTTTCCTACTTGATATGCTCGGGACACGCGGTTATTTCTCGCTCTTACTTTTCTAACTGATTGGCTGATACGTTTGATTTTTGTATATAAGCTGATTTTTGTCAATATGGATATGTATATAAGATGCAAGATCAGTCAGATATGATGTCCTGAAGAAGGGTTATTAGCCCGAAAGCTCGCCTTTATTAAAACTAATAAGATACGCATCCTCGCATGCTTTGATTCTATTACTTATATTCTTCAGAGGATTTCAACCTACTTTATATAGATATCTCTTCAAAAATCATTTTTTTACCTTAATTTCTACAGCTGTATAGAGCGTGCTACCTCAATTGAAAGGGTAATATTTATATGATTCCAATGCAAATAGGATAATGAGAACAAAAGTGATCTGTAAAAAATAATATTTTATTGAAAGATGTCAGAACTGGTAAAAATGGATTTTATTTATGAAATAAAGTCAAACTTTGAGCCTGCGCTAAATTCTTCTAGATTTTGTTTGGTCAGACACGTCCAAGTTCTCGATGTAGGTGTCCCAGCTGATGAAGTCATTCTACCTGACTAGTTTGTGAGATTGACTTCGAGCGGAGAAGTAGGATTTTTTAAATTCTTTGGGTCCATAGTTTGTTTCCCTCAGTCTATTAGTTTTCGTATTTTTTATGTGTGCTGGAAACCTTTAGTCAGAATCTGATTCTTTATATTTTATAGATTGTTCTAGACTTTGAACGATTTGCTCCTCAATGGAAGCTATAGTTTCTTTATTTCTTGCGGTGTTTCTGCGGCATATGCTGGCGGTTGAACATTTTTAATTTTGTCAGTGATTTCGATTTTTTTGTGTTGTAATTTGCGATCTTGAAGTCTCTTACTACAAGGAGAACTGAAAGGTGATTAGATGTTATTTCGTGGAGGAACTTTGAGTGAATGGTCTGACTAAGTGGATGGCGATGTCTAGGTATCGGGTGGCGAGTAATGACTGGGTTCATCTGAGTAGCTTAGGTCCAGGTTCATTACATCAACGGCGACTTGAAGGATCTTACCATTCTGGTTAGTGGAGAATGAACTCCAGGTGGGAGATTATTACAGTTCAGGTCTCCGGCAAGATTGTTGGAGCATCTTTTTTGGAGATTTTGAACATGTTCATTAGGTCGAGGGACGTGTTTGGTGGCTTGTAGAAAGATGTTGTGTGTGTTGTTGTGTGTTGTGTTGTGTGTTGTGTTTTTGTGTGTTGTTTTTGTGTTGTTGTTTTTGTTAATTTTTGTTCCATTTTTCATTTAATGGTTATTACTGTGGTTTATTTTATTCGAACACAGTAGTATTCAATTAAAAAGGCATATATTGGATCAAAAATATTTTTTTACCAATATTTCAGTTGACTGAACGCCAACCTTTTTCAAAGTATAACAACATATTTAGGTCAACAAACTGAAATATTGGTAAAATAAATTATTATTGATCCAATATTTGCCTTTTTAACTAAAGATCTATTTTTATAGATTGCTCTATTTTCAAAACAGTAGTATTTTATTATGGATGAATATTGCCGTGCCTCCACCCTGTCTGTTATTCCGGAAAATGTTGTAGTTGGGGATGTTCTTCCTATTTGAGCCAGGTTTCAGATATTAGAGCGATATATATCATATTCATTCAGGAATTCGGTGAATTGCTGCCATTTGTTCCGAAGGCTGCAGGCCTCCCAATGAACAATTCGGAGTCAGTTACTGTAAAGTTTTGTGTTCTTTGGCATCCAATAGTGGCGAGGACGCTCGTTACTATTGTGGTTATTATCCTTGGGTCGCTAAGAGCATTTTTGATGGGGCTATAATTAGAGATTTTCAGTACAATTCTTTTAATTTTGTGTGTGAAAAATAGCACAAAAGTGAAATTGTACTGGGATCAGGGTGATAAATTAAGAAAAAAAGGCACCTCCTGATCGTGCAACTAAAAGTTGCTGATAGCCCGCGCCATCTGTCGGAATAAATATCAACTAATCGCTTATTTTTTAATTATTCCAGAATCGTCCAAATACCCATTCTTGAGTAATCAAGAAAATCTAGCCACGTACGCGTTTTGGGCTGTTGGACCTCATCAATGTGGTAAAATCTGTACCTCAACGACAAAAAAAAAAAAAAAAAACTGGTTTGTCAGGCATTCCGAAAAAAAAAAAAAAAACATAGTTTGGCGTTCTCACGCCATTTCGGCCTTAAATACTCGTTTCATAATTTTCAGGATGCCTTAAAGATCAGTTTTTTTGGTCGTTGAGGTATAGCCTGCACCACGTTGATAAGGGCCAACAGCCCGAAACGCGTACGTAGTTAGCTTTTCTTGGTTAATCAAAAGATGGGTATTTTGGACAATTCTGATATTAATTAGTTGATATTTATTCTGCCAGATGGCGTAAGCCATCAGCAACTTTCAGTTCCATGATCAGGAGATGCCTTTAAAAAATTGTAGTCCAGGACATAAAAAGTGAACTAGAAAAATCTTTAACCAATTTTCTAATTACAAAGTGATTATTTTAGTTTGAAATAAAATATTCAAAACTTCCTATTCCTATTAAAATTTCTTTAATTTTATTTTAAACTGTCCAAAACTTTCAGTTATTCATATTATAAATCATACAGAAGAACTTTTTAAAATTAAATATTTTGAAATATATAATAATGAGAAACTATCACTCATTATAAATCACAATGTTTTAACTCATAAATTAAATAAATATTGATAGATTGTTTAACAAAATAATTATATTACACTTTTAAGTGTAGTACTTTTGATGATTAATAGCTAAAAATCAGCTTTATCAGAATTTTTTATCTATAATAAAAATTTGCAATATTAGTAATTTAGATTTAGATCTTTTGAACTAGGATAGCACAAAAAGTCAATTTCAATTTCTTTAATTTAGCATATATGCCAAGCACTATAGTAGTTGATAATGTCATATAGAAAATTAGATAAGACAAACCTCTGAGTGAGAGAGACGGGGCCGTTTATATTTGAAGCAAAAATTAAAATTTATAAAATACTAGAGAGATAAAGAGGGAAGTTTTAAGAGTAAAAAATATAATGATTAGAATTGCTAATATGTATGTCGAATGATAAATATTTTGCTACTATATGTTTGGGACTAAATATATATATATATCCTATTAATCTGTGAATAAATATATCATCATTATAAACAATTAGAATAAGAAGTAGAATGTAAACAACATGGTGATGTAAAAAGATCAGTATAAAGTTTAATAAACAATTTATACAAATCTCATTCTTAATTATAAACAATATAAACACCAAACATGGTGTCAGAAGTGTTTATTTTCAAATTATAAAATACTAGCGGATGTACCCGGCTTTGCCCGGGTTTTACCCGAGTAAAGGTTTGTCTAACGAACATTTGTTAAAACAATTCTCTATAAACTTATAAAAAAATAATAGATATATTTTGATAATTTGAAGCGCGTAAATTTTAATCTCTCGATAAAGTGATCATTTTTTCTCGGTCCCTGGGTGCCGTGTCATCCTGAATTTTGTCTTTCCTAATTTTCTACATTACAAAATCATCGTTTTATCTAGTGAACATTTTTTCCGGTCCCTTGAAAAATACTCGATAAGTTGAATAAAACCATGGTCGTCTATGGAAGATGGACGAAGTTCCCGGAGGTCATCTTGGGCTTTTTTCTTGTCTACTTGGCACAGCTGTGTCACCAACTCTGCCCCCGCACGCCAGGACCTATTGACCCCTCTGATCGGTCGGTGGGTACTTGGACTGTCCATCCGGCCGGACGATTACATTCTCTCGACAGGGGGTGGGGCAGACCTAAGCCTATCTCCGTCGCAAGGTGGCGCTGCTTGCGAGTTAAAGTTACAAATCTGCAAATAACTCTAAGGATATTCAAGATATTCAAGAAATTATTTTTCGAAAACCTTTCCGGGGATATACCTAATAATATCCCAAAATTTCACGGCGATTGGATCTATGGTTTTTGAATCTATAGAGTACACACACACAGACAGACAGACATTCATTTATATATATATATATTGGTGCGAATTAGTTTGTCGAATACGTGTGAGTACTAATATTCGAATTTGATTGTTTGAAAATTTTGATTTTGGAAATGTAAAGTTACATTTTATATAATAATCATTTTCTAATCTTTTGAGTAACACTATATCTCGTAATATCTATATATTTTAATGTTTAATATAAAATAAAATATTTTAAGATGTCAAATATTCCTGTACCAGCACCAATATTAATAAATAGCCAGGCGGCAGAAAATTGGAGGCTTTTTAAAAGCCAATGGGACAATTATCAGGTGGCTACTGAATTAAATAAGAAAGATAATAATGTTATAAGAGCAACATTCCTATCACTCATTGGAAAAGATTGTTTCAACGTATTTTTGAATCTGGACTTGAAAGAAGATGAAAAGAATAGTCTACCTAAGATTATTGAAGCATTGAATAACCATTTTACTCAACAAAAGAATGTCATATACGAACGGTATATTTTTAATACATCGAATCAAGAAGAAAACGAAGGTATTGATAACTACACAAATCGATTAAGAGGACTAGCTAGTTCTTGTGAATATGGTATACTAACAGAAGAACTAATCAGAGATAGAATAGTATTGGGAATCAAAGATAATAGAGTCAGAAAAAATTGCTAATGGAACCAAAACTAAACTTATCTTCGGCTCTCGACATATGCAGGACAGCTGAGGTCACGGAACAACAGATAACCAAGTTGACTGGCCAAGAATCAGAAGACGTGATGTGGAACAGAAAATATGAACGAAAAAAGGAAGCGACCAAAGCTACAAATGAAACATTTGAAGACATAATTAATTGTCGTTACTGTGGGTCGAATCATAGTAAGGCTCCATGTTCTGCGTATGGTAAGATATGCACATGGTGCAACAGAAAAAAATATTTCTCAAAAGTATGCAGATTTAGAATTCAAAAACCAAAACAGATGGACGTTAGAGCAATTCAAGAACAGGATGAATCATCAGATGAAGCTGTACTTCAACTAAGAAGACATTATGCAGCTGGAAATATCAAAAAACATAAATGGATGGTAAAATTATTATTTGAAACAGCCAATAAAACTGTGCCACTGGAATGCCAATTAGACTCAGGATCCACTTGTAACATCATGAGCCTAGACGATTACAGGTGGGTCATGCAAGAAAGAAGCAATAACTTGGACATATCCAATGCAAGGCTTGAAAATTTTGGTGGAGTCATCCTGAAGCCAGTAGGTCAAAAATATCTCGATTGCTATTTTAAAGAAAAGAAATATAAGTTACTCTTTCAGATTGTGAACATTAATCAAAAACCTTTGTTATCAGCCAAAACAATATAAGACCTCAACCTTGTAACGAAGCATGATGCGGTTTACCACCTTGCAAATTCATCTTGTTCTCGAGAAGAATCAATTATCAATAAATATGAGGATGCATTCAAAGGCCTAGGAATGTTACCAAAAGAATATTATATTGAAATTGAGAAAAAAGCTACACCAGTGCAACAACATCCGAGAAGAATTCCAATTGGTTTGAAGGCAGAATTTAAGAGAAAGCTGGATGATCTTGAAGGAAGAGGCATTATTGAAAGAGTGCAGAAATCCTCTTCACGGATAAGCAACTTGGTCCTAGTAAAGAAACAAAATAAACTTCGAGTATGCCTAGATCTAAGAGACCTAAACAAAGTGATTAAAAGACCTAATTTTAAAATTCCGACCATAGACGAAATACTGCCAAGTCTAAATAATGCTAAAATATTCACTGTCATTGATGCTAAAGATGGTTTTTGGCAAGTAAAACTTGATAGCCAAAGTAGTGATTTGACTACATTTTGGACGCCGTTTGGCAGGTATAAATGGCTTCGAATGCCCTTTGGAATTTCAGCGTGGTGATGTAAAAGATCAGTATAAAGTTTATAAACAATTTATACAAATCTCATTCTTAATTATAAACAATATAAACACCAAACACTATATGTAACTATTTTAATATATATTTTTATAATACAATTATATTAATTCCACCGATAACGTATATAGAAAATAATATTGTGCGTGCGTTTTGAACCATTAATCAATAGTGTTAAAACTTTGGCGCCAAAATCAATATGGATGAAAATGAAATATTTGTTTGTTTTTCCCCACTTATGTGTTTCCACAATGAATGACCTAAATGGATTAAATTTTGACACGATATAGAGTTAGGTTTGGAAAGATTCATAAGAAAATTAGTAAAATAATGGGCTAATTTACATATTTCCTTTAAGATAAGAGGAGGAGCCGTTTCTGTCCTGTAATTGGTCAGCAACATGCTGGTTGCACTGTACCTGACAATACAGAGTGTAGAGCTGCTCCTGTTTAAAGCGTTTCTATCTTGACCAATACACACACACACACACACACACACAAAAGCCTTTATTAAGACACACAGGTCTTACAGAGGATTCTCCTTGGGGTTACAAAACGGAGAAACCTATGAAAGTGGGAAATAAAAAATGGGGAAAGATTATATACATTTGGTAAATATATACAGATTATAAGAAAGAATAAAAAAATAAGAAGAATAAAAAAAAATCAAAAAAAGAGAAAAAAAAATAAAAAAATTTGGAAATATGGATGGGAGAAGTGGAGAGCGAAAAGAGGAAAGAAAACAGGTATTTACATATGAAACAAGACCATTTAAGCTCTCACACAGCACAGGTGGGCCATGTATTTTTTAAGAAATCTTTAAGAGATTTCCCAGGAAATCCTCGTGTTCAGGGTTGTAAGGTAAACACCGTTTTATCATTGTTAACTTATCGTATCTGCCTAAACAAATAATTGGATGTTGGTTCTGTCTTTCTCATCAAACAGAAATTTTTGGTATGTTTGAATGTTCGGTTAAGTCTTTCTTTTTTACAGCATTTTTATGGAAGTTATATAGATTTAGAGCTACTGAACTATTGTCTATAAAGTTGGATAATAAAGAATATAATGGTGATATATATATTCTCTAGTTGGAGTTCGTTAGGAGGTAGATACGTGAAGGTTATACAAGTCAGCAATGAATCTATGCTTGGGTTCATTTTAAGTAACCGAAATCCAATTAGTTTTCTCTTCAACATTGTCCAGTATGTGTTTATTTTTGATATAAATTCCCACAATGATATCTTGACCAATACACCAAAAGTTGAAATTATGCCAAAATATGATCTAATATGAAAGTAGTGTTGTCACTTTCATTTATTTCTTATTTGAAGGTTATTTTATATAATGATTTTAAAGAATCATTATTATTTAAATTGCTATTATATTACCGATTTCTACACACTGTCTCACACTCTACTACTACAATAACTACTGATACTAATAAAATTGATATTTTATTAATACTTTTTAATATATAATAATTTTATTAATAGTTTTATTAATAATATTGTAGCGTAGAAAGTTGAGTCTTTGTATATCTGGGGATGTGAAAGTATTTATTGATGAAGTCAGCACGACAAGTCGACAATTATTAACAAATCAACAAAACTATCTACAGCTAGAGAATCTTTAGCAAGCACGCAAAGAAATATTTCGATCATTATTTTATAATGAATAATTAAATAAAATTAAATCTGATTCCAAATATTTTCATTGAATAATTAAATTAAATAATAAATTATTTCTTCGCCACAATATTTAGGGTTTTTAATATCAGGGAACAGACTAAATCAACGTTTAGTTGATTTCTGTTCCACTAGATGGCGCTCTGCCATCTAAAAGTTGATGTGTTCGTGGTCAGGATATGCCTTTTTTGATTTTATTACAATATTGCATAGGCAAACATTCACTGGGAAATAAACCAGGCAAAGTCGGACCATTCGTCTAATTGTAAATTAAGAAAGGATATTATTAGAAACTTGCGGTCTTAAATTAGTACAAAAATCAACAACCCAAAATATAGAAAATTACGACATATACATAGATAAAAAGATATACCTTTTATAAAGAAATTCGTATATTTTGCTAAAGACGGCGGTATATATTAAATAATATTACCTCTATCTCTTTTTCTTCATAGAATACTTGGAGAACGCCAGTAATTTATCTAAACTGAATGCATAAAATTATCCGAAATATTCACCATATTCTGTTTTATTCTTTAATGATGTTGCCATGGTTACTTCGATAACAATGACGCTTGATTAGAAAATAAGGACCAATAGAAATTGATGTTTGTACCAGATTGACATGTTGACTTACTTCCTTTTGAATCCCAACGTTCTTTGGTGAAGTCAAATTCATTAGCATTCTCTTTATTGATCATTTTGAGGGATTTTCATATGGATGGCGCTTCATTTCAGTAGAGAATATAATTGTAGCAATTTAAAATAAATGCCATTTACTCGATCAATTTTTCGTATTGTGCGCAGCTTCAGATCGGTGGATTAAGGTTTGGTAGATTAAATTAGCGAAACTACTGGGAGGGTTCACCCCTGATGAGCCAAGCCCTCCCAATATTTTTTCATCGCAGTAAGGACAGTAGAAATTTGATTTATTTGCGAAAATAAGCATTCGCGTGTTGATGTCTTCATTTGTTATATATATATACGACGCGTTATTGCTTTGTATTAAAAAATTGTGTGTTAAAGAGAAACATGGAATCTGGCTTAAATGAACTTCTTGTGGTGTGTGGAATGAATGTTAAATTAGGATAGAAAATTTCTTAATATTTATTAAATGTGCGTAAATTTATTATGCAACACTGTTATAACAGTATTAACTGTGATAGTTAGCAAGATCATTTTTTGTGTTTTGTATTCTTAATGACTAGATATACAGAGAACTAAAGCAAGAACCTCTAGACCCAAACGTCTGCTTTTGAGATATTATTGTAAGTGTGAAATAGCAGCTTCCTATCGAGAAATTTCTCAGAAGACAGGCCGTAGGTCAAAGTTAGTACAAAAATGTGGAGCGATGGACAGACACTACCAATTTTAAAAATAAAAAAAAAGATCTACAGCATGAGAATACCGCCGAATTGTACGGACGTCCGTTGCCGACAGAAAAAAAAAGAGCTCCTACATCCCAGATACAATCCGCTATAACAAGTAGAATCACCTCTCTGACAACTATGAGCCGACTACTTGACTGGACTGTACTTTCGGATCCCCATGCTGTAATTTCCCTTAACTCCATTTCACGTCAAAAAGGCCTAAACTTCTGTGCGGCAAGACTCAATTAGATATGCCATTGGCGTAATGTTGTGCTTAGTGATGAGTCTGTCTTTGACAAAGTAATCGTCGACATCGTGTCCGTCGATTTACTGAATATTGTGCCCACTCAGACGTGATTGAAGAGCTCCACTCCTAATTATATAAAAAGAAGAAGAAAAAAGGGAGGGGTCATGTTTGAAACATAGTGTTTTGTTCAAATGCACAAAGAAATTTGTTTCAAAATTTTAAAAGTTAAAATTAATTTTCTTTTTTTTTCTCTTCTTTTTAAAAACTCATCTAAAACTAAATAAAGTACAAATATATCTTAAGATTAAATATTAACATATCCTTTTATTTTTGTCGTAGTGTATTGTTTTCAAATTCGGGTTTTGCGCTTAAAGTTTTTTTAAAAATATTTTTGGCGGTGAATAAGTGGATTAAAAATGTATCCATAGTTAAATTTTATAATATAAACTAGCCGAATGACCTGGGCAACGCCCGGGTTTTACCCGATTAAATGTTTTTATCCAAATACTATTCGTTACAATGTGTCCTTGTCCTTGTGAAACGTCCCGCTCCAAACTTTGTGTCTGAGAAGCGATATTTTTATAGAAAGATGATCTGGCTTTGTATCTTCTGCTCAAATGAATGTTTTTCTGTTAGAATTTTGTTCTTGCATACTAAAAATGAACTGGCTTTACCCGTGGTCTCTGCTTTTCGAAAAAATGTTCCCGTTAAAATTTTGTATCTGATAATCAAACATGATACAGCAATATTGTCATGATCATTTTCTGAATAAAATAGAGCTATTTTTGTCCAGAACCTTTCAATTTCAAATATTCTTGGCTAAAAATCCGATAAATATCTCTTCTAGATTTTTCTCTATGTCCTGTTGAAACACGTTTTACATGTACATTAGGTCAGCTGATATTACCTCCCATTTTCACTGCTAGAGGCGCTGCTTGCGAGCGAAAGGGCAAATTCGCAACGCAATTTGCAAATAACTCGAAATATATTCGGGATAGAGACCTGAAATTTTCACTATAAGTTTTTCCAGATTCTACACTATATACTGTTAAAATTTCAGTCAGATTAGTTAAGTATTGTGGACGTGTATAGCCGACATAGGAACAAACACACATACATACATACATACATACACTAATGGAGGGATTGTATTTTCATGATATGAATAATTAAGAAATTAAATATTAATTGTTTTTTAGTTTAAAATTGATATTTTAATGTTGAAGGAATAAATGTGTTACCAATTTAAAGAAATGTGTAGAAATTAAAAGAAAATTATTGGTTTGAAAATTTGTGTCCATATTTTTTATTAAATAGGTATTTTTTGATATCTAATAAAGTGGTATATTAAATATTTATGTACTCATTGTTTAAAAAATATTCGTGATGACTTGTATAAAATTGTTCTTAGTGTTATTTATTCTTAAGTGTAAAGAAATTGTACAAAATATAGGGTGGCCCGTAAGTTCCGATACCATTTTAAAAATGTGTAAATAATAAATTATTTATAATATTTGTCTAATTGACATATGTGTGTGTTCGGGTTACATTCAAGTTTAATTCAGAAAATGTCATCCTCGATATTAAAGAAAGAATTAAAATTATCGAACTCTATTATCAACATGGTAGTTTCACAACTCTACGACGTCAATGGTCAAAGCATTCTGAGTCTTCTGCATCTTCTAAATCAACTGTAACAAGAATAATTTAAAAATTGAAACTAACGGTAGTGTGGCAGATCTCCCTAGATCAGGAAGGCCATACTCTGCTACCTGTGAAACTAATATAAGCCTAGTTGAATAATCTTTAGAAGCTAGTCCTTAAAAATCAACAAGGAGGTTGTCTCAAGAGCTAAAAATACCCAGAAACTCCATCCAAAAGAATGCTAAAAGGTCTTGGTTATAAGCCCTATATTCCTAAATTAATTCATGCATTTCATGAATATGATTGGGATAGAAGGATGAAATTTTGTGAAAAAATGATTGAAATGATCCAAAATTATGAAAATTTGCCTAATCGAATAATGTGGACTGGTGAGGCTATTTTAAAATTGAATGGCCATGTCAATCGACATAATTGTGTTTATTGAGCTTCAGAAAAAATCCACAGGTAGAAATTGAGAAGGAAGTTAATTCCCCTGGCTTAACTGTTCGAGGTGAAATTTGTTTGGAAGGGATAATCGGACCTTACATTTTCGATGAAAAAGTAAATGGTGAGAATTTTTAGAAAATGTTGAAGGAATTTATGTAGCCAAAATTAGTTGGAAAAACTTTTACTCCATGCAGGATGGTACACCCGCCCATTACTCAAACATTTTTGGAACATTTCTCAATGAAAAGTTCCCTCACAAATGGATGGGGTGCCGTGGACCTATTGATTGGCCTGTGCGGTCACCTGATCTTACTCCGGCAGCTTTTTTTTTTGTGAGATTATTTAAAATATAAAATTTATCATCGAAAATACACTACACTTTGACCTTAGCCAAAAGGCCGAGAAGCGATAACCCAAGACTAGAGCAAATGAAAATTGCACTAGAAGAAGAATTTAAGCTTCTTGATGCGGATTTAGGTGTTCGTGTTGTCAAAGTGTCCCTAAAAGACTTAGATTGTGTTTGGAAGCAAACGGCGCACTGCGTCTGGTAAATTTTTAGATTAAGGAAGCAAAAAATGTGAAACCGACTAATTAATCAATTAATTAAATTTTGTATATAACACAGATTGTATATCTTTCTATGATTTTATCATAATATACACTGATGGCCACCCAAATTGCAACACTAAGAAAGACAAGAGATATTATTGCATCATGGCTAATGAACCTATTTTATTTTAATTTGTAATATTATTTTTCATATATTTTAAATTCAAAATTATATTTTATATTCACATTTATTTTATTAAACAGAATATATGTATTATAAACAGAATATATGTATTATAGAATCATCATTTGTATTTAGGTACACGTGTGACTTCACTGCTCTCTTTGATGTGAGAAATAAATAAATTATTCTGGAGGCTACTTAAAGTAGAGTTATCTCATTATTCGCTTATATAAATTTGTCGGATGGTTGAAACCCGCTCTGGTAAGATGCAAGACCCAGCACAGGAGAGGACCAAGTTTGAAGAATCTGCCAAGCCGCAACCTGGTGCAACAATTGGTAGAGATGCAAGTTCCGACCCAGTTGTCCTGAATCCCAACATCGACATCCCCTAGTATGATGGAACGGAAGACTCTCGCCCATGGATTGAATCTCTTGAAGAAATTGGTTTCCTGTACCATTGGGCAGACTACATTATCTCCCGTTATGCTGCCATGAATATGATTGGTAGCGCCAAAACCTGGCTGAACCTACACAAGATAAGTTTCACCAGCTGGGAAAATTTCAAGAGCCGCCTAATTGAGGATTTTGCCTCAGACGCCAACAAAGAAGAAATGAAGATGAGACGGAACAGGATGCAACAGTGGAATGAACCTGCAATCAGGTTCGCAGAGGATATCCTTGTACTGTGCAACAAGGTCGACCCCCAAATGGAAGAAGAGACTAGAATAGACTGGGTTATTGGAGGGTTAAAGAAGGAATACTCTTTTGCCCTCCACCTCAACCATCCTAGAAATACCAACGAACTTCTAAAAATTTGTAAAAAGCTGGATTTGTTCGAAAAGAATTACCAAGAACGTGCAGAAAAATCAGAAGCTCTATATAATGGACCACGCTCTCCTCGTCCCCATCATCAAGAGCAATGGAAGAATGCTACGTCGTTCAGAAGACCATATCAGAACACCTCCAAGCCCCAGGCCCCCGCTCCGAGGTACTACCAGAACACCTCCAAGCCCCAGGGCCCCACTCCGAAGTACTACCAGAACAAGCCTCTGCCCCAGGTATCTGCCCCTAGTCGATCTTACACTCCCAATCCTGAGACAAAACCGGTCTACCCAAGGAAAACATACAATAAGAGTCCAGATTCAAACAGGAATAGGACAGAAGACGGGAGACCAATATGTTTCAAGTGTAACAAGCCAGGACACGTAGCGCGGTATTGCAGAGTCAGGTTTGTAAGAATTGTGGAAGAGGACCCCATAGTTACACAAGACAAGGTCGAAGAAGAAATCCGAATGGATAATGGAACTGAGAAGTCGAGACCTCTGTTCTAAGCTGACGTAAGTAATAACACGTATTCAAGTATCCCTACAAGGAATAGATATGCCGCATTGGAAGATTTAAACTAAGCATCGCGCCTGAGTCCGTCAATCAAAGCAAGTCGACCATAAATGGAATTAAAAAGTTGGACCCCAAATATAAAATAAACATTAACGTAGATAGAATCGGTATCTGCGAAGCTTTGATTGATACAGGCGCCGATCTTTCAGTGGTCGACCTTAGTACAGCTCTTAATACAGGTCTTGAAATAATAAATCCTGATAAAATGTGCTCCGGACCCGATGGCAAAGAATTAGATATCGTAGGAAATATTGTTTTAAATATAAAATTTGATGACAAAACGATTACACATCAATTTGTGATAATGAGAACACATTTGCGAATATTTATACTTTGACGAGATTTTCTTAAGAAAATGAACGCAAAAATTGATTGTCAGCGTGAAATAATCAAATATGACTTGACAGGAAATTGTGACGTAATCAAATATCAACAGAAGAAAATAAAAAGTGCAAAGGATGCCATTATACCAGAACTTTCAATTAAATTGATTAAGGCATTTGTAGAAGCAGAGGATGGCGAATACATCGTCGAGGAGAACCATAAAATGTTTCAAACAAATGGACTTCGACTAGCGAGAAGCTTAATAAATGTTTCGAATAAGGAAACATATATCTGGATAACAAACCCTTACCCTCGACCATTGAAAATATTAAAAAACCAAACATTATGCTTTGGAAGCCAGCCAGCCGAAGTGAATCTTATGGAAGAAAGTGAACAAAAGGAGCATGAAGAACCTCAATTTCAGATAAACGAAAATTTATCATATAAGGAAAAGGAGCGATTGAAACAAGTTTTGGAAAAGTACGCGGATTTGTTTTCGTCGGGATTAGGAAGATCCAACTTAGCGAAACATCGGATTGATACAGAAGGCGCGGAACCGATCAAACACAAGCCGTATAGGGTGAGCGCGAAAGAGCGAGAAATCATAAAAGAGCAAATTGATGAAATGCTCAGAGACGGCATAATCAGACCATCCTCGAGTCCATGGTCCTTCCCCGTAATATTGGTCAAGAAGCGCGATGGTAAGTACAGATTCTGCGTTGACTACAGAAAATTGAATGATGTAACAGTGAAGGATGTTTACCCAATTCCCAGAATTGATGAAGTATTGGACACACTTCAAGGATCCAAATACTTTTCAGCAATTGACCTTAAATCAGGATATTGGCAAGTAGAGGTTGAGGAAAAAGATAAAGAAGAGACAGCCTTCACTACAGCACATGGCCTATATGAGTTCAAGGTAATGCCCTTTGGACTATGCAATGCCCCTGCTACATTTGAGAGGAACATAGGAAATATGCTTGGTAATCTTAGATGGCAAATTTGCTTATGTTACCTAGATGACGTAATCATATATAGCTCGGATTTTTCAACACATCTCAAAAGAATAGAAGCTGTTCTAAGAAGTTTTCGCGAACTAATTTAAAATTGAACAACAAAAAATGCCAATTTGCTTTCGAAGAACTGGAGATTCTTGGCCATATAACTAATCAACATGGTATAAAACCAGCGGAGCATAATATCAAGGCTATTAGAGATTTTACTCGACCCAAAAAGATAAAAGAAGTTCAATCTTTTTTAGGAATGTGTTCATATTATAGAAAATTTATCAAAGGTTTTTCGAAAATTGCCGATCCATTAACCAGTCTTATAAAAAAGAATGTACCTTTTACCTGGACAGAAAATCAAGAAAAAGCATTTCAAACCCTCAAAGTAGCAATGATAAATCCCCCAATATTAGGGCACTTTGATCCAAATGCAACTACTTACATTCATACTGACACATCTAACATCGGCTTGGGTGCAACATTAGTCCAAAAGTTCGGCGATGAAGAAAAGGTGATCTCATATTTAAGTCGAACACTGAGCAAACCTGAGCAAAATTATTCGACTACCGAAAAATAATGTCTAGCTGTTGTGTGGTCAATGTCCAAGTTACGACCCTACCTATATGGAAGGCACTTCAAAATCGTAACTGATCATCATGCACTATGCTGGCTTAAGAATCTGAGAGATCCGACCGGCCGATTAGCACGATGGGCACTGAAGATTCAGGAATATATAATTTCGAAATTATACACAAATCTGGTAAAAAACATCTGGACGCTGATGGTCTATCTAGAGGACCCTTACCGGAAAACGAATGGGACGAAGATTATGAGAGACTATTTCTGAATCAAATAATAGATGAAAAGGATGATTTTATTGAGAATATTAAGGAGAACCTTAGTGGAAACAAGCGTTCAATTACACAGAACTTTAAAGAAGAAAATGAGTGTCTCTACAAGAAAAATCCAAATCCTGAAGGTAGGGCATGGTTGCTGGTAGTGCCAAAGAAGAGAAGGAAGGAAATCTTGAGTGAATACCACAACCATATGCTGAAGGGCCATCTGGGCGTCGCCAGAACCACTTACCGATTGAAGAATAAATACTATTGGCCTTCCACATGTTCAAAGATGTTTCAGAATTTGTAAAGACGTGCCATCTTTGCCAAAGTCGGAAAGGTTCAAATCACTTGCCTTCTGGACTTTTACAACCTATTCCCCCAGCTAACTACCCTTTTAAAAGAATCGGAATTGACTTTGTTGGCCCCTTGCCATCAACGAAAAGAAGAAGGAAGTGGATAATTGTGTTGACTGATTATTATACCAAGTATGCTGAAACAAAGGCAGTATCAGAAGCAACCGTGAAAGAAGTCTCTACATTTTTAATCGAACATATTATTTTACGTCACGTGGCCCCAAGAATTCTTATTAGCGATAGAGGTTCACAATTCACTAGCAATTTTATGAAGGAGGTAATGAAAATGTGCAAAGTTAAACACTGCTTCACAACGAGCTACCACCCCCAGACTAACGGAACGGTTGAATAGAACTTTAATCAATACGATCAGCATGTATGTGAATACGGATCAGAAGAACTGGGACGAAATCCTCCCTTTTATTACCCACGCGTATAATACCACGATTCAAGAAACCACAGGCTACTCTCCATTTTTCCTGTTGTTTGGAAGGGAACCCATGTCCCTCTTAGACGACGAGAATATCCCAACGGACAGTAACATGGACGATTACGACGAATATATGGAAAACTACCTAGATAGACAACCTGGTGCAACAATATGACAACAAAATTTATTTTGTAGATAACATGTTGACCAAGTATCAAATGATTAAATTTATAGACTTCTGCGAAGTGTGGTTCCTGCCAGAATCAGTAGCCAGAGTAGCCGCCATTGTTGGAGATCACCGCTGCCACACGCCTCGGCATTGATTCAAAGACTTTGGATGTGTTCTTGGGGTACAGCAAACCAAGCAGCTTCCACACGTTGCCAAAGTTGATTTGGTGTGGCAGCTGGGGATTCAATTTGGGTCAATCGTTGAGCAACCATGGACCACATGTTTTCTATCGGCGAAATTCCGGAGAGCGAGCCGGCCAAGGAAGCAATTCAATCTGGCCATTGACTAAGAACCTTTGGGACAATGAGTGCCACGTGTGGTCGCGCATTATCCTGTTGAAATATGGCTGTGGGCAAGCCCTGAAGGTAAGGAAGGACAACTGGCTCCAACACCTCGGAGATGTAGCGTTGGCTGTTTAAAGTAACGGCAATGCGTACTAGAAAAGTGCGAGAGTGATATCCAATACCGCCCCATTCCATAATACCCGGTGCAGGACCAGTGTGGCGGTGCATAACGCAGATGTTCAGCATCCTCTCTCCACGGTGTCTCCAGACTCGAACCCGACCCTCGTGGTGCTGCAGACAGAAGCGTGACTCGTTGGTGGAGACAATTTCATTCCATTCTGCCGTCCACATCCTTCTTTCATCGCACCATTGGCGGCGGAGACGTTTGTGGTTCTGTATCAAGGGTAGACGAAACAATGGACGTCTTGCGGACAGACCACTCTGCTGTAAACGGCGTCGAATGGTACGCGCAGACACTGGATGATGCGTTACAGACTGAATGTGTTGTGCTACGGTTTGTGATGTAACTGAGAGATCTGTCACTGCCATGCGCACAATTTTCCTGTCTGCACGTGAAGTATTGCACTGAGGTGGATGCGATCTAACACGTCGGTCCGTCGTACCTTTCTGCATCCAACGAACACATATCCGCATTACAGTTGTTTGATTTCATCCAACACGACTACCGATATCCCTGAAAGATAATCGACAATCTCGGTAGGCCACTATCCTTCCTCTGTCGAACTCGGATACTTGATCAAAAGATGATCGCTGCTTTCAACGAGGCATAATTGATCTTTTTTTTTTCAACACAAGAAAAACACAATTGCCGAACTTGAAATCATCGAAATCTCCAAGCCTTAAATAGTGCTTTGAAGTGGAGCCACAGACGCGCGTGATGTGTGTCTGCGCTGAAATTCTAATCATTTGCATATCTCACCTCCGCTAATACATGTTGTAGATTTCATGTTATTTTCATGCTTGCATGCTTTTTTCAGGATGTTGCATTCACGGTGGCCAGCAGGTTATTTTAACAGCCGTTGCTTACCCCACCTGTAAATTTTAATTCTCTCTGGTCGACAATAAATATGGAGTCTACCAGCAGACGGCAACCATCCCGATATATATCAACCGACACAATCGCCACAAGTGGACTTATCCCAACCTATATCATCCTCTCGCAACTTTATTTTGTAATCTTGCCTGAAAATCGGCCCTCGCCACTTCACCAGGTGTTTAAAGCTGTTTGGTGAACTCCCCCCTCCTGTACTGAAGAGGGCAATAGCCCGAAACCATGGTATACAGGTTGGTCTTTGTCGAAATTGACCAAAACTGGTGTTGTGGCTCATTCTTCATCACCACTAGTAAAGACTTGGGTGGTGAACATAATGCATCGTTTTGATGCATAATTAAAGGGAGATAACGCTCTAGGTACATGAATATAATCTCCCGCAACTCTATGTTATAAATTGGAATGTGAAAAGTTACCTATCCATTTTAAAAATTGATAAAATCAGTACATTTTCTCGACCGTCTCTGCGCTGATTAGGAAACTTCAGATTATTGTATATGACACAGCACCAGTTTTGGAAAACCTTATACAAACGCCTACCTCTGTTTAATTATTAATTATTCCAATAAATTTGAAGGTTTAGTATGTGATAGAAAATTAATAAAAACGCCTATACCATATATCGTTACGGGGTTCTTTATTAAATTCTGTTTTAGACTTACGTTCATGTAAGAAGCTTGTCAAACAAAGTATATAGTCCATTTTAGACCAATGATATCTTTTTTTAGACTGTATGGTTTTAAGGCAAGTGTTGATGAGGTTCTTGGACCGAAAGTTAGCTAAGCAGAAATTAATAAAGAGCCACTCCATTTGGAAAAAGTATTATATCGGAGTTTTAAAAGTTAATAAACTAGCAAGGGCGCACAACACACACGACAAATTGTCTTGAGTACTAGATGGAAAGGTGTAAAGCAAATAACGGCTGTTAGGACGTTATCAGGCGGAGCCAAGAGGTCTAGGGACAAACTCCAACAACAGGCTGACACCAGGAAGTCAGTCTTAGCCAGAGGAAATAGAATTTATGACAGCAGTGCGGAAGTTCTTCCTGCAGCTGCTACTTGCCATGGAGGTGTCATTTTAATTGCTTCTTGCCTTTTAAACACCTTCGAATGTTTTAAAAATTCTCTGCCACCGTATACTATTGGATTCTTTATAACTAGTAACATTAATGCTTCCAAATACCAATTCCCTAGAAGATATAGTAGAGATAGATAACCGCAGTGAATCAATCGATGATCTAACCTCCAATATTTATCTGGAATAGAAGAAATACGCGAGCTTTCTGGGAAGATCTTATTTCATCGGGTCAAGATGTGAAAGAGATAAAATCAAGATATTCAATATAAAATTAAGTTCATAAAAAAAATCGAAGTTAAAAATATCATATTAAAAGCAAAATCAAAAATTTTAATTTAAAATCAGAATTTCAGTTTTTACGTTCATGATTTTTGTTTTTATTTTTATTTTACTTTTAGATTTTGAATCTTGATTTTTTATGACTCATATTTCGTTTTTTAATCGTGCTGATTTATAGCCTGAAGAAGGAGGTTCTTTCCAGAAAGCTCGCCGAGATCAATTTAAGAAAACAATTGGGAGATAGAGCAGAGTTTGATCCACTGTGGTTACTTTTGTTTTTCTAAATTTAATTATTGAAAATTCTAATATTTTTGGTTGAAGAGTATATATAAAGAATATATAGACAAAGAATATAAAAGTGAATATATAAATCAAGAACCGTTAACTATTCTATATTTATCCTGTGTGTATTTGTTTTATACTTCTTAAAGAGCTGTATATATGTAGACTGTAAAGGAAAGTGTGAGAGTAAGGAGATCGAAGCTGATGGAATTGTACTTTATTGTAACATTGGGGAATTACCAAACAACACAACGTGATGAGGGGGAGGTGGCTTATGCTACAGGGGTCTGAGGGGGCGTGGTCAAACTAGGGACCGCCTACTTCCCCCACTGCTGGAAGAGCCCCGCCCTCTGGCACCGGCAGTTAGCGCCCCAGAGGTTGCAGCGGCAGGCGGAGTTGGGGCAGCAGTCATTGGGCCGCCCGTCGCAGGACAGCCCGCGTCGCACACAGTTGGCTCTCCTGCCGCACAAATCTCAATTAAACAATAATCTTAGCAAATACTACATGGGTAGCAAGGACTTGTTTTATTTTACAAACCGTCAAGCTTTCAATCATTAGATCTCCATCAGGTTAATGGTTCCGTAGAGACGTACAAACATTGCTTTATTGGATGTTGTAGAGGTCTTTGTCTCGTTGTCAATACCAGACTCAGTTTTCATGGTAAGACCGAGCTTTGTCAGCAGATGAGAGCAACAGCGAATGAAGTCTTCCTTATACAACCGCAAAACACTTAGATACTTAAATACCATTCATATTTGACTAATTTTTCAATAATATTTAATAATTTTAAGAAACAAGAATGATTTTAAAACAAAGGTTACCTCTCGGGTCAAAATAGACACTGACACTAACCGGAATCTGTTAGTGACCTTCTCCGCAAGCTAGCAAACTCGGTTCGGTGGCAAAGCCGCAACATCAGTTTCGGCGAATCCAGAACGCTCACCTGGAGACTATATATATATACTTTATTAATTACATTTTTCCTCCTTCTTTTCCCACTCCTTTTCTGTCTTTTTTTTCCCTCAGGAGAATCTGTATATAAAATTAACAGAAACCTAAGAAATATACTAAAAAATGAAATATACTTATAACATTTTTTAAAGGCTAGGGATATATATCTGGTAATTTAAACCAACAACCCCATATTGTATATAACTTATAACAAGATTTTCATGTTGTATAATAGAAACACATCTGTAAATGATTATACGCATGATTGACATGTGTCATTACATCATCATATGTATTGTACTTTGTACAAACTGAGGATAAATAAATAAAACTCTGTAATAGATTAAGAGTTGAGCTGAAGCAAGAGATAGAAGTCATAACGTCTAAAATCGAGATAGATTTAGAATTCCCACAACAAGGTCTAAAAATGGAAACTGCCACGGCGCCAGTTTAGAATTTCACCAGACGATCCACGCCCCTGTCGCATAAGGCCCCCGTCTTAACCTATAAATACAGTCACTTGACACTTACTTCACCATCTGCGTGGGCCCTCGTCGGTTGTACCCCAAGTCCACCTCATCCACCTTGTAGTCAGTAAGAACTCTTCTATCTCCATCTTTCGCTCCTAGCTCAACTTTTATCTGTTCACGGAACTTTCTTAGTGCAAATGTGTCTTCGTTTTTTTGTGTGGACATTCCCAAGCTTTCCACTCTGCCTCGACCACGACTGCCTGTACTTTGTGAGAACTGTAAAAGGTCTTCCAAGGTGCAGAGAGGTACTGGAAAACTCCTTATCCTGACTGTTCCTCTCGGTCAACACAGTATAGCGAGAGTTACAGGGACTCACATCATAGATTAAGTCGACTGGATACCTCCCCACATAGTTAGTCGACAGGATTTTACAAGAGTCAACAGGACCTTACCACATATATATATATATATGTGGCGACCTCACTTTGCTTCAGCGAGCGCGAACTGGGACAAAGCTCCATTACACACACGGGCAGTGGACGGCCTCGGCAACCGCGAGCATCAACTTGACTACGCATGAGCGTGGGGCGTCTTCCGACACTTGATCTGGCACGCGCGGTAAACAACAAGGCCTGCTCCAACGGCCGTTACTTCAACCGTTACTTCTTTTCTCTTCATATATTTCTGGCTTTAAATAAATTAATTTTAACTATAATATTATTAGCCGCCTTTCCACAAGCCACACCAACACATCACGCAATCACCACCACAAAAATTGGTGAGCCGGACGACTCGAATGAAGAATTAACGGCCAACGTCAAGGGCAAATCATGGAAGCTCAAACATTCACGATTCAACTCACCCCATATCAAATATCAAGATGAATTTTCGAGCTCCACCCTTCTTGCCAAACGACATTCCATTGTGGCTCAGCCAACTGGAAGCTGCCTTTATTTTGCAAACATCGCCGGCGACGACGATTTCAAGTATAACGCAACGATCGTTAATTTAGATAGACTAGCTCTCATCTGAGTCTACGACATTGTAGAGAACCCACCAGTTTCAGGAAAATATGCAGCGCTCAAAGAACGGCTTCTCCAGCGATTTGGCCGGTCACGCCAGGTACGAAAAGCTCAAGTCTCAGAAACTAAGCCCATTGCTGATCAGAGACCCTCGATTATCCTGGTTGAATTTTCCAAAACACCGCCATCTCAGCACGTGGTCCCTGTAATCCCACCTCCAATAGCCCCCAACACCTGGAGCAGACGGCTTTTCCCCGTGACACGAATGTCACAACAACTGCCCCGGTGACTACAGTCCAGAACGTTGAAGACACCAACTCAAGCTCCACCTTGCTTTCTCCCACCAGCTTTCTGAGTGACTCTTCATCCCTGGACTCTTCATCTTTCTGCTCCAACCTTCCTTCAAACACCATCTCGCGCCCCCCCTGAAACTGTTTTCTCCACCCCAGTGCACAGTGACAATCCCTTGCCCCAGCAGCCGCCGTCTCATGAAGAGCCCTTGCCCCAGCAGCCGCCGTCTCATGAAGAGCCCTTGCCCCAACAGCCGCCGTCTCATGAAGAGCCCTTGCCTCCATCCTGCGAGCAGAAATATCCACTCTTCCTAAAAGAAACCAATAACGCTGCTGCAACGACTCCTCTCCACTTGCAGCCCACCCAAACTTCGGTACCACAACCTCTCCAACCTCAAAACACTCTCCAACAGTCATCACCTCCCATTGAAGCAAGAGACACTACTTCCCCAATACCAATAGCTCCTCCGGTACTCTCGGTGACTACACCCATCGCTTAACAACCCATCGTGTCCCTGCAAGCTAACAAGATGGTCGCCACCCATTACATAAGGCCAACATTTAAAAAGGACAGGTGCCTCCCTCAAGCTGCAAAGACCAGATCCCAACCCAACAAGGAACCCTACCAAGAGTTCCCTCTACGACTACATAGGATCTTTAAGGATCCTACTGGAGGGGGAGTAGTGTGGCGACCACACTTTGCTTCAGCGAGCGCGAACTGGGATAAAGCTCCATTACACACACGGGCAGTGGTCGGCCTCGGCAACCGCGAGCGTCAACCTGACTACGCATGCGCGTGGGGCGTCTTCCGACACTTGATTACTGACTGATATACTGGTGTTTTCAAGCGTAAGGCTTTGTATAGCCGTCACCCTAAGTACGGTGTTGGCCTTTAATTTAAAAAAAAACTATCTCTCTTCAAAAAAGTTATTTAAAATATTTGTAATGTATGCTTACATATAATTCACATCAGTAGTTTTCTAAAATATGTGCGCTTTATCATTAAAGTAAACCTTTTAATCAAATATATTAATGGATACAAATCCATGAACTATATATATCTTTGCTTTTATTAAGGAATTTTTCAATTAGGAGTTTTTGCATATAAAAAGATGTTGAAGAAAATATATTTATATTTAATACGGTTATATTTTTTGTATTTAATAATTATATTTATATAGCGACGGGTCGCTGACTCACAGATACTGGAGTTACCGAGCCGGGCGACTCCGGGAGATGTTCGTCTCCTGTCCCTGGATCTCCGGTGTCGGCCTCCATCCCGAGGTAATGACAAGTGTGGCGAAGGCTACAAGTACCATCTTGGTCTTGAGGTGGGTAACGCTAGCTACTTCATCGACCTGCCACTCTTTGGGTAAGAATTCTTGCGGTCCATTGGTGGCGGAGTCTTTCCCGCGATGGGCGCTACCAATGAAGACCTTATATTTATTATACAAGGTATGATAAAAAAATTCGGGGAATTAGTCAAAAAATTATCTGAATGTGTTTTAGAAAAATAAAAATTATAATCATAATCACGAGACCTCGTTCTACTAGAAAATATTTATATCTTTTCGATATCTCAAATAATAAGAATTTTATAAGCATTTTTTTAAAGATAAGAAACAAAGGCGCGGCATTTTCTTACAATGGATCTTAAAAGTGAACAAAGGGTATGCATAAATTTTGTCAAAAATTACGAAAAACGGCGTCAGAAACGTTTCAAAATTTGAAATTGGCGTTCGGGGGCAGCCTTAACACAATCAAAAACGTTTAAGTGGTTTGCCCGTTTCAAATCTGGTAGAGAGTCAACCCAAGATGACGCACGCCAGGGAAGACCTCCTTTGGAAAATCATGAAGAACTGACCCTAAAAATTGGTGCTTCAATAAGGAAAAACACTAGGACAACGATCAGAGAACTAGTAGAAAAAACAGGGGTTCATATGAAACGTGTAAAAAAAAAATTGACCGAGGGTTTTGGACGTGAAAGAAAGTTTTCGAAATTTGTTCCAAAAATTCTGTCCGAGGCCCAAAAGGAGGAAAGGGTTAATGCCTGCGAAGATTGGATATTGAGCATCCATGAAGATCCAAACTTCCTCACAAAGGTGATTACTGGTGATGAAACCTGGGTCTATGGATATGACCCAGATACCAAACGACAATCGAGCCAGTGGCTCCCGAAAAATGCCCCCAAACCGAAAAAAACAAGAATGTCTAAGTCAAAAACGAAAGTTCTCTTGGTGACCTTTTTCGATCACCAAGGCATTGCGCATTATGAATTCCTCTCACAAGGGCAAACAATTAATCAACACGTGTATCTGGCGATTTTACTCCGTTTACGGGAATCAATACGGAAGAAACGACCGGAAAAGTGGATCTCGGGCGAATGGATGCTTCATTACGATAACGCCCCGGCACACAGAGCTCTTTCCATGGGTGATTTTTTGACTAAAAATAGCATGTTGACAATGCCTCATCTCCCATACTCGCCTGATTTAGCACCAAATGACTACTTTCTCTTTCCTAGAATAAAGTCAGTTCTAAAAGTACATATATTTGATACCGTTAATGCCATATAGGGAAAATCGCTGAGCGTTTTGAGGGGCATTACTTCTGACGAATTTTCTGGGTGCTTCCGGAGCTGGGGAAAAAAAAGAATGAAACGCTGTATAGATTCCCTCGAACAGTATTTTGAGGAATATTAACCATTTTTTGTATATATTCATCTAAAAAATCTTTTATGACCCAATGCTTTGAAATTTATGATCATACCATATATATATATAAATATGTATATTTATCAATTTTATATATTCATTTTTTATATTTATTTATCTATATATATAGTGATTTGAGAGCAGTCGTGGTATGAAGGTCCGAGGACCACCCTGGGAACCATCAGTGTGGAGTTGCCTTCTGTGAGAATTGTCCCTCTATCATCAAATTCGGGTGCTTTGAACCCTTCTCAGTAGAATGAATTAGTCCCCAGGGGAAGACCCAAAAGTTTGTTTTTAAAACGCTGGCCATATGGTCAGCCAAGGGTTGTTCTGACCAGGGAATTTAATTTTTCCTTTCCTCATAATCTCACACTGGCCATTTTCATTTGAATATTTCTAAATATTATGACATATATATCCTTATTCAAACTCATTTATTTATATATATTTAATTTGTATTTCAACTTATATGTTCGTTGTGTAATAAAGTAGTGTCAATCTCTATCGCTCTCTTCTTGACTTTTATTTTTCAATGATAGTGTCACTGTATAATATTTGCATATATATTTTCAATTCATCATGTAAATTATCTTATAATAACTATTATGTAAATAGTAGCCAAAATTGTGATTATAAAAGAAGCTTGTTTTGGCATGCGGGCAGAATAAACTTTCAATATAAAACTACCATTTGCGTGATTCTTAATAGTTATTTACACGGAAAAATCCGTGACAATAGTAATAAGATTGTCTTGTTTTTACACAATAAATACTTCTTAAAAAGGTAAACCCCTTCTGAGGCAATAGGCCAATGACGTAAAATCCAAGTAAAATTGAGAAAAAGTATATTAATTATTTAAAAATCTAAAAGACGCATAATTCAAATAAAAAAGAATATACCTAGGGAAAGATCCAACGGATATAAAATCCAAATGAGGAAATTTATTTCACTAATTTAATTGGGAGCGTGTTTCTTCTCGGGCGATGTATTTTTAAAAGTGAAATTTCGAATTATGATTATATTGTTGAATATTTTGGTCTGAGTACAATATAATATATTTAAATACAACTTGTTAATCTATATACATTCGATTAAATCCACTCGGGCAAAACACGGGCAAACCCGGATTATTCGTTTAGTAACTTTAATAAATCGGAATTTTCTCCTTCTTCTCCCACTCTTAAAAATAAGTATTGATGGGTTGCCTAATATACACCCATACCTCGCTTTGCGTCGGGGTTACGTTCCAAAAAAACACGACGCAAATTGAAACGACGCAAAGTGAAAATATGTGAAGGCGCAATCAAAAACAAAGGTGTTGCCATATTTTAGGAAAAAAATAAATTAAATACTCGAATCCAAAACTACGCAACTTTAGGAAAAAAATAAATTAAATACTCGAATCCAAAACTACGCAACTTCGAAAATCTAACGACGCACAGTGAAAATCAGTAAAAATTAAGCAGCGACGCAACTTCGAAAAAAACGCAAAATGAAACGACGCAAAGCGAGGTATTGATGTATATACATTCTTATACCAATATAAGGCAAGGGAGGCATCAGGAAAATCCTGTAATTTGAAAGCCAGCCATAGTTCAATAAAAAGGAAACGTGTCGCTAGAGTGTTGTGGAATGTTTTAATTTAAAAATATCTTTTGGATTCTCCTTCTTCTTCGTCGGGCGCCATTGCCTGGAGTTGCAGTCAATATTATACAACAAACACGCTCTCCACTCCCTAAACACGTCGTGAAAAAATAACAAAAGGACAATAAAATTGTTGGGATAAGATTTTAACTACTATTTTTGATCTAAAAAGCAGAAGTCAAATGCGTTATATGTGAACAGTATTGTCATGGTGTGAGATCAAATAGCTATTTATCCATTTTTCTAACATTATTTTTCAAATTAATTTCCATAACCGTCTCAAAATGTCCAAATAAACTCCTTTGTTAAGAGTTGTGTCTTCTGGAAGATACTCGTGCATAATCGCGCCATCGTTTATAAGAAATTGAATTTATTTTTTAGGCGCGTATGAATCTTTTAAAAATTAAACACTTTTCTAGTGCCCTTATACTGTGTATGTTGTGTGTGTGTGTGCGCGCAATGATTAATTATCATTTTAGTTGTTATGTTTAATTTTAGAAAGAATAATGCGCGTCTAAAATAGTTTAAATTTTTTATGCACATTAATGTCTAAAAAGATAACCAGGTTACCCTGTTTTTGAAATTTAACAACTGATTTTTCAGATCTAGGCTAACCTCGTCACTTGGCGGATTGTCGCTTGGTTCCAGGGTCATAGCCTTAGACCCTTGTTTCAACCCCCGTGATGATATCTTGTCCTTTCACTCTGGATGCGTGCTTGCCTTTTCCAACATGTTCTCACAAGTTTTGAGCCATATCTTCTGCTCGTTTGTGAGGAATCTTGGAACGAATTTTAAAGGTGGTTTTTAATGTTCAAATATTCTTCTATAATGTTTCCTATTTAATTGGGTTTGGGATATATGTCTCTTCTTCGTGTTCCCGTATAAAGGGAACCGAGGATTTTCTTTGACTAATATGCTGGTTCGCCTCACACTTTCGTGGGATTCTTCAATTGAGATATTGTCATTTTTAAATTCATGAAAACCATTCCAAAAATAACTGTTCATTTAAGAGGGTTGTAGGTAAATTCTTGGTTAATTATATCAAAATTGCTGTTTTAGCTATTTTTTTATGTTTGCCGCAAAATTCTGCGCGGATCCTTTGTTTCAATTTCTGATCCAATAAAAAAATCTCCGAAGAAATGATAATAAACTTCAGAACAAAACAAATTACTGGCGTGATTGTGAGGCGTCTCGACCACACACAATACTTTATCATCTATAATATAGTCAAAGTTAATCAGTAAAAATAATTGTTTTTAAGTCTTCAGTCTGAGAACTTACTGAACTAATACATATTGTATAATAAAAAAATAAACACGTGTCATTATTAGAGCGCCAATAAGTAAATATAGTATAGCTAATAGCTAATAAGTGTAGCTAGTATAGTAAACACGTTGATTCATGCTCCACTCAAATTGTTTTGTTTTTAATCTTCATCCTATAAGAATCACACACAACACACGTTTGTTATTTTCCCCAATGTTTTCTCAACTCCCTGTAACTGCCTTGTAATAAATCCCAACTGATGTAATAAATACAAAATGAATAAACTTCACATAAATGAGGTTATATATAAGTCTTCACCCCAAGTTAATTATTATCTTAATTTCAATTACTTTAATCCAAGCTGGGGCCAATTTAGGTTGAAATATGGCGACCGCTAATTTTCCCAGAAGATTGCGCCATAATCTCGACACCAGGTGTAAATAACGAGCAACTAATGACACTGTTGAAGCAAATCTAGCTTAACGCCTCAATGATCAAACGAAAAACTTTATTTTTAGGCTTAAAAACTGAGTAGGCGTATATCCCATTTAATTACAAGCGAACTTTACTTTTTTAAAACATCGTCTAAAACAAGTTATTGATTGAACCTTTAACGTATCAATCTTATTTTAGACTAGACGCCGACCCGGGCTTCGCCCCGGGATTGACCCGTATGCATATCTACCCGAGTGATATATATTTAGATAAGATTTTTTTTTAAATAATTGTTTTTACTCAAGGGAATGTTTGTAGGCTAGTACGTTGATATAATCAATCTATCTGAATATTAGGAAAGGTCAGGTTATTTTTTTTGTAGGGTGATGCTCTGAAAAAGAACGCTATACCACTTTATCACTAAACAAATTGGCGAGTCAAAAATAAGCAACCTAAACAATCCATTAGCTTTGCAAGATAAGAACAGAAATAGAGAAATGCATGCAAAATTTTCAACACAAATCAAAATCTTTAATCCTCATTATTTTTTATTTTTTTTTTTTGCTTATCCTTAGTACACGTGGTACAGGCCATGATAAGCATGGTGGGTAGTTAGCGACTGCTTTTTACTGTAAGCGCACCACATGTCTACACATGTGAAAGCAGTTCGACTTTGCACTTACAAATGTGCCAGAGCCCCGTTTGGTTACTTGCACTCGCTGGTGGGGTTGGACTTTTGCAAGAATCGGGGGGGCCATTGGAGCATTTTTTTTTTAACAGAAAAAGTGTCCAATGCGGGGATTGAACCCGGGACGTAGTGGTCGTATTTTGTTTCTATTACATTACATGGAATAGTTTTTTTTTTTCTAATAAAATTTACTGACCTCTTTGTTCACTGAAACCGAAACAATTTGATGAAACTATTGATATAATCAATCTAGCTGAATATTAGGAAAGGTCAGGTAATTTTTTTGTAGGGTGATGCTCTGAAAAAGAACGCTATACCACTTTATCACTAAACAAATTGTCGAGTCAAAAATAAGCAACCTAAACAATCCATTAGCTTTGTAAGATAAGAACAGAAATAGAGAAATGCATGCAAAATTTTTAACACAAATCAAAATCTTTAATCCTCATTATTTTTTATTTTTTTTTTTTGCTTATCCTTAGTACACGTGGTACAGGCCATGATAAGCATGGTGGGTAGTTAGCGACTGCTTTTTACTGTAAGCGCACCACATGTCTACACATGTGAAAGCAGTTCGACTTTGCACTTACAAATGTGCCAGAGCCCCGTTTGGTTACTTGCACTCGCTGGTGGGGTTGGACTTTTGCAAGAATCGGGGGGGGCCATTGGAGCATTTTTTTTTTAACAGAAAAAGTGTCCAATGCGGGGATTGAACCCGGGACGTAGTGGTCGTATTTTGTTTCTATTACATTACATGGAATAGTTTTTTTTTTTCTAATAAAATTTACTGACCTCTTTGTTCACTGAAACCGAAACAATTTGATGAAACTATTGATATAATCAATCTAGCTGAATATTAGGAAAGGTCAGGTAATTTTTTTGTAGGGTGATGCTCTGAAAAAGAACGCTATACCACTTTATCACTAAACAAATTGTCGAGTCAAAAATAAGCAACCTAAACAATCCATTAGCTTTGCAAGATAAGAACAGAAATAGAGAAATGCATGCAAAATTTTTAACACAAATCAAAATCTTTAATCCTCATTATTTTTTTTTTTTTGCTTATCCCTAGTACACGTGGTACAGGCCATGATAAGCATGGTGGGTAGTTAGCGACTGCTTTTTACTGTAAGCGCACCACATGTCTACACATGTGAAAGCAGTTCGACTTTGCACTTACAAATGTGCCAGAGCCCCGTTTGGTTACTTGCACTCGCTGGTGGGGTTGGACTTTTGCAAGAATCGGGGGGGGCCATTGGAGCATTTTTTTTTTAACAGAAAAAGTGTCCAATGCGGGGATTGAACCCGGGACGTAGTGGTCGTATTTTGTTTCTATTACATTACATGGAATAGTTTTTTTTTTTTCTAATAAAATTTACTGACCTCTTTGTTCACTGAAACCGAAACAATGTGTATGTTAGACCACTCTTTGTTCAACCTTACACATTGTTTAGGTCTCTTATTAGGTGCAAGATGTATACTTATGCTAAAATGTTAATTTGGGTAAACATAGGTAAATTCATGTTGGGCAGTATTGTTCAGCAAGCCAACACAGATATAACATTACGGTATGAAGCAAGTTGTGCTAAAACTAATATTTCCAATCAAATTATCAAAAAATAACACATACTATGTAATATAAACACATGTATGTAAAATAAACACAATAAAATAACCAATAATTAAAAACCATAAATTTTTCTAACACAGTATACTTCTTAAGTAAGAATACCTTACCATGAAGGTTGAAAACCCTACACATTGAAACATGTGAAAAACGTAGCATGTGTGGTGTATGATGGGCTTGAAGAGAAAATATTTAAAAAAGATATTTATTGAAACTTTTGTAATACCACACAAAATATGCATATTTACAGTTACAACTTGTCTAGCACCAAAAGATGTCATTTGGAATATAGAGTTATATCTACGGATATGCAGCAAGAAGGACTTCGAGAGTCCAAAGCTGAATACGCTGAACAGCTGCGACGCGGGCTTCAGAATACCTAAGACGGCGAAGCGCACGACGCGTCTCACTTTGAAGTGGTGTCTCAATAGCTATAGCATTCCTATATCTCCTGGAAGCAGCCGTATTCCTACCAATTAAAGGTCGGCTGCGGCGAGGCATATTCTGAAAAAAAATATTGAGATTAATAACAAAAGCTTAAAAACCAGCAATGTATAAACAAAGCATAAAAAATACCTGTCTTTTTGAGGTAAAAATCAAAATTCCTAAATTTTTTCTTCAAAATAACCTTCCAGATATGTTAAAAAGATTATAAAAAACTAAAAGCATAATATTAAAGCTAAAAAATTAATGTACAAAACCATTTATCATTAAAAAGCCTCAAAAATAGACCAACCGCAGGACACGGCAATGAAAAAGCATGCTTTTTTGAGGAAAAAAATAGAAATAAGAAAAATAAGAAATAAGAAATAAGAAAAAAGCATGCTTTTTCTTCAAAATAACCTTCCAGATATGTTAAAAAGATTGTAAAAAACTAAAAGCATAATATTAAAAAAAAAAAAGTTAAAAAATTAATGTACAAAACCATTTATCATTAAAAAGCCTCAAAAATAGACCAACCGCAGGACACGGCAATGAAAAAGCATGCTTTTTTTTAGGAAAAAAATAGAAATAATTTTCTAAAATACAAAATACAACCCCTATATGTTAAAAAAAAACTATAAATAATCTAAATATAAAATACTTAATCAAATAAATTAAAATATCTTAAATAAAATTTTGAAAAAGGACCTCAAAAAGACAAATAAATGAATCTGTTAAAGAAATCCCGCGCTTATTTAAAAATATAAATAACCTATTTTTTAGATACAACCCATATATGTAGAAAATATAATAAATAAACTGTATTTAAAAGATAAAAGCAATAATTAAAAAACTCCATAAGAAAATTTAAAAAAGGACTTCAATAAATAAATACCAAATATTTCGAATTAGAGCAGTTATTTTAAACGGCGAATTAGATCAGTTAAATCTAAAAATGAAAATATATATATAAATAAATAAAACATACAAAATATTTCAAGAGCAGTTATTAAGCTACGCTTGGCATCATAATGTTCGCATGTAAAGCTATTTCAGGCCTTACATATTTCTAACAACCTTTTTGAAATAGGTTTTTGAAACATGGAAATGAAAATATATATATAAATAAATAAAACATACAAAATATTTCAAGAGCAGTTATTAAGCTACGCTTGGCATCATAATGTTCGCATGTAAAGCTATTTCAGGCCTTACATATTTCTAACAACCTTTTTGAAATAGGTTTTTGAAACATGGAAATTATAATACTTCAAATAAATAGAAATAGAGTGAACACAAATAAAACATACCAAATATTTCGAATTAGAGCAGTTATTTTAAACGGCGAAGTAGCGGAAAGTAGCGGAAAGTAAACACTTTTGAAAGTATAAATACTTTTACTCTGTTGAATTTTTTTGTATTTTATCGATAACAGCAAAGTTATGTATTTTAAAGTTAGGAAAAATATTTTGATGTTAAGCAAAACCTGCTCCATCTCGTTTTACATAAATGTTGAAAATTTGGTTGAAATTGATGCATTGTAACGAAAGTTTATAGTGATGTACTCTTATGAAATTTGCATTTTATTAATATAGATTTCGTAGTAATGGAACGACATGCTATTAATTATGTTCTGCTATTTAAAGAAATGTTTCTTTGGGGGAAAAAATAAATAAAGGGATTTTCTGAAGATAAATAGATTTTAGCGTGGTTTGGTCAAAAACGATATTTTTTATAAGAAATTATTAAATAAAAAATATATATTGTGTCAATTATTACCTTTTCAGCAGATAAAAGGTGGCTGAAATGCTATTTTAAAAGTCAGCATTTATTTATAACAAAAAATATGTTTTAAAATAAATATAGAGACTTTAAATAGACAGGGTGTCAGCTACTTTATTGACATTTGTATAATTGGAGCAAACATTGTTTCATTATACGAATATATTAAAATAAACAGAATACACAGTGGGAATTCTTTATAACAAAAACTCTTTAGAATAAAATTCTTTCTTTTACGACCATTTATAAACTTCTATATATAAGAAATATAAAATAACTAGGCTCGAATGTTTCTTTCACACTTAAAACAAACTTTCTTCTGTCCTTACTGCGATGAAAAATCAGTGATGAACTCTCCCAGCGTTTTCGCCAATTTAATCCTCCAGACCGCCTTTTAGAGCTCTAATATTGTATTGGATGATTCTTCTAGTATATGCGACAATGAAGGATGGAATCATAGTTATGGAATTTTAGAAAACTATGTGGACATAATATTTTAGGATATTATAATTACAAATGAAAACATTAAGACGCGAGTGTTTCTTTCACAAATAAATCAAACTTCTATTGTCCTTACTGCGATGAAAAATATATTGTGAGGGCTTGGCTCATCAGTGGAGAAGTGGTACCATTTCTGAGATTCCACCTTTCAGTGTAGCATATATCGGCAGAATGATCCAATACAGTATTAAAGCTCTATGTATGCTAAATTAAATTGGCGAAACCGCTGGGAGGGTTCACCACTAATGAGCTAAGCCCTTCAAATATTTTTTCATCACAGTAAGGACAGTAGAAGTTTGATTTATTTGTGAAAAGAAACATTCTCGTCTTAATATTTTTATTTGTTATATATAGATGGCGCATTATTGCTTTGTATTAATATTGTAATTACAAATGAATATTGGCATCGAGCAAAGCTCTTCCGCTACCAATAAAGACAAAGTCATTCAGGCATAAATTAATTATAAGGCAATATATAACACGCCATCCATATATAAGAAATAAAAGAATTAAACATGAATGTTTCCCTTTCTCATAAGTTTTTCACACTACTTTTCATCACAGTAAAGAGAGTAGAAAGTTTTTCTATTTAAAAGAAACATTCGTGCTTAAGTGTTTTATTTCTTATATATAGATATGGTGACTTATAATTAAAACTCTATGTAATGAGAGTCTATACAACTAAGATTTCTCTTTAACAAAAGGTTAGGGAATTGCAATTTTTATTTCTAAAGTGTTTTCACACTAATTATATGCAGATACAGTATATGCAATGTATTGGAAATATTAACGAATGACTCGTTAAAGCAGAGTGCCAATTGATTTATTGGTTATACAAGTTTAGAGAAAATCAAAAGAGCGATAGAATGACAGTTGTAAACAGCTAGCAGCAGGCAGGAAGGAAGTAGGGGTAAGTAGTGACGTCACACATGGTATATGGTGGCGCCGCCTCAGTGTACATGTGCCGAAGGTCAACTTGGGATGAAACAGCGACTCTATAAATTTAACATTTCTAACACAATGAAGACACATTCTACATTTATTTATTATCAATTCAGACGCGATATCCCCACAAGGGATGCTTGCGTCAAGAAACAACACTAAACTTAGATACTATATTACGCAAACAATTGAATAAATACATGGTTTGAGTAGAGTTTAAAGAAGAAAATGAAGGAAAGTACATTAAAATCATGCTTGAATTTACAGCCAACTAATGAAATAAACACAAACAAATATACCTAGTTTGGCAATTACGGTTTTTTTTTATCCAAGAGAGAAAATCATAGATATATTTACAGAATTTTATAAATTTAAAATACGAGTCCTTACTATTTATAAACATGAAAAGATCCTTGTATTCAATGTTTTCCCGATTTCTGTAGTTCTGGAAGATTGGACATTCAATAAGAAAGTGACTGGAATCCTGCCTTCTCTCTCCACATAAACACCCTGGATCGTCTATAGCTCCTATTCGAAACAGAAAATCTCCGAAGTTTCCATGATTAGTTACGAATTGCACATTGTAAAAGTCAGGGCGGAAATATTTTGGGATGCCTGAAGGGAAAAAGAGACGAAAGTGAGCACTAGTATTAGAAAAAATATATCTATCATTCTTGTTCTTAAAAAAATCATTCATTATCAAACAGGAAAGGGATCTCTGTCAGACAGTGGACACAATTTGAGGAAGTGGTTTTAAACGATCTAATAGCCCAAAGAACAATTTGGTATTGCATCGAATTTAATTTTTGTTTGCAGCGGTTGTTTATTTGGTAAAACCAAATTTCAGCTCTATATGTTAGAATAGGTCTAATTAGGGTATTACACAAAATTAATCTTTTATTAGAGTTTATACCCCATATTTTGCCGCTGAGGGAAAAAAACATTTTTCATGCGATGGGCTTTATGCAAAATTTCATTAATGTGCGGGGTGAAATTTATTTTTGTTTTGAACCTATGATTTGATAATTTCATTCCCAAAATTTTTATTTAATTTGCAGGTTTTATGAAGGTTCTTTGAATTTTCCAACTGAAATCTTTGAAAATTGTTAAAGTGAATCAAGTTCGTTTTTTCTGGATTTATTTTTAACTTTTTTTGAATGACACCATTTGGTGACATAATTTAGGGTGTTCACTAACTCAATTTTTAGACCTTCTAAATTATAATGCCAAAACATCCTACATTTAAATCTACATTAAAACGATACGTCTTTGTCCACCACCCCTGTGCAGAACGTAAAGGTGGCGACGGAATCACTGCACCTGGTTCTGAAAAATTCTGACAAAAATAGAGCTGCATACCATGGTTTCTTGCTATAAGCTCTCACCAGTACAGGGGCGGCTTCGGTTTCGTAACATCCTACTCCTAGGAGTTATGAAATCAGTTGAATGTGTGAAAAGATGTTTAAGCTGATGAAGGCCGATCTTGAATTCTACACATGGAGATGAACAACTATGCAACGTTTTGATGTAGAGGTACTCTCGTTGTACATGGATATCTGCCCCTCCCGAAAAAAATACTTATAATTGGAAAGATTAACTATTTTTAGCGCTACTTTTTCTTTTTTAATGTAAAACAAATAAATCAATTTTCTACTTACCTCTTATTGTAACGATGAAATATTGAGTGTGCCTGGATCGTCAGTGATGAACTGCTGGGAGGGTTTACCAGGCCCTCCCAATATTTTAGTATTTTAGTAATAGCACAATAGAAGATATATATATATGAAAAAAACAATATAAAAAATAAAAAGGTCAGGTGTTGATATTAAAAATAATAAAGGCATATCCTGACCAGGAGCAGATGCGCGTTTCAGAAGGCAGAGCGCCATTTGGTGGAACATAAATCAACTATTCATTGATTCAACCTGTTCCCTGATATTTAGCCAACCCAATTTCTTGATAAATCAAGAAAAGCCATCCACGAACGCGTTTCGCGCTGTTGGCTCTCGTCAGCGTGGAGTAGGCTGTGCCACTTTTGGGTTGGCCAAATATCAGGGAACATGTTAAATCAATGAATAGTTGATTCCTGTTCCACCAGATGGCGCTCTGCCTACTGAAAGGAACATTTGCTCCTGGTCAGGATAGGCCATTATTATTTTTAATATATATATATATATATTTAATTAAAAAGTCATATATTGGATCAAAAAATAATTTATTTTACCAATATTTCAGCTGGCTGAACGCCAACTATTATCAAGGTGTTATAACATTTTAAAGTGTGTCAACAACAAACTCAGCATATATATATATAGAAGATAAAAACATTGTTTTAATGCACAATTAAAGAGATAGGAGCCTCTTTTGTTACATATATATGTGTGTGTGCCAAAAGAGGTTTCTCTTCGTTTACTTATTATTAAAACAATTTTTAAAAAATTTATTTACCTCAGTACAAAACGTAAATGTGATTTAAAGAATGAATCATAACACCAGTTTTGGCAAATTCAGACAAAAAAGCCAACCTATATAGCATATTTCGGGCTATGGCCTTCATCAGCCCAGGGGCGGTAATATCCTACGGGAGGAGTTATAAAATCGGTGGGATTTGCCAATATGGTGTTTAAGATAGTGGCCCGATTTCCAGGCCAGAAAATAACAGAAAGTTGCGGGAGAATGTACCAAAAGAGAGGCACCTATTCTTTTAATTATAAGCAGCAAACATAAATAAATTCCGAGGATAAGTTTCTTTTATTTCAAAAATAATAGTACTTCGAGCTTTCGGGCGTAAATAGCCTTTCTTCAAGAATATAGGAAGTAATTTCAAATTAAATTTTGAATTTCAAATAGAAATGTTTGTAAACAATTAGATGGTATTTTTCTTTGGTCCTGCATAGCGTGAGTGAATCTCGTATCCACGTGATTTAGTTCTAATCTAAAAACCTTTATAAAGAGAGGTGTTTTGCCCCCAGTTATGCATTGAAACAAGGTATTTTTAATACCACTCCTATACAAAACTTAATATTTAGAAAAATTTGACCGATTTCATAATCTCTTTATTAGGATGTTATGAAATCAAAGCCGCTCCTGCACTGATGAAGGGCCAAACCATGGCATATAGGTTGTTGGCTTTTTGTCTGAAATTGTCAAAAATGGTGTTGAGGCTCATTCTTTATTATCACTAGTAAATAAGTTTACTAGAGTGACATACATTGCTTCTTTTTGATGCATAATTGAAGGGAGAGGTGTCTCTTTTGTTACATATATATCGATGATTTATCAAAAATGCATTTTTTGTTGAATTCAATAACTCACTTATCAAACAGCATGTTGTCCAGTCCTCCTTCCTGGAAATCCGGGATTCTGGAGTCTGCACACCCAGCAAGACGTGACGAGAAACACGTGGTTACATTTCAACTTCAACTCCATTCTCTACAGAGACTTAAAAGCTTTTACTGATCGTGCAACTGAAAGTTTCTGATGGCTATCGCCATGTATTGGAATAAATATAAACAAGGCTCTGCTGACACCTGGTGAAAGTAATGGCGTTGAATTCTTTTTATACACACACACTCGATCGAGCGGCCACGCTATTTTTAGCTCCGCCGTTTTTCGCCTTTGGCGTGTGTGAAAATGTCTCTAAGTGTGTTGGAATTGGTATTGGCGGGAAGCCCTGGAGAAGCTGCATATGAGCCTGAAAGGCCAAGCTAAAAACTCCAAGCCAATGGGGAATTATTGGCCAAAATTGCTATACAATCAAGAAATTTCTAAAGATGCAAATCCGCCTGCTGGCGAGGAGAATGCAAATTCTGCCGCGGCGGAAGGCATCGTGGACAAGCCTTCTGCTAACGGCGCTGAAAAGGCCGCAAAGAACTGGGCTGATAGAATGGAGGAGGAAGATAAAAACGAGGATGGTCCCACCGTGGTGAAGAATAAGAAGAGGCGCCGTGACTCGGGGACACCAAACACCACAACGGCGCGGACCAGCAGCGACGGAACAAGCAGAGCCACGCGAAAACGCACAACTGGAACGCGGTCACAGCAGGTCCAGGAGATCAAGGCCACGCGAGATCACATCGCGGACGCCAGGGTGAGACAGGCCTCCTCCACCCACGAGCAGTGTGTGAACATCGAGCACTGCTCAGACTTCTCGCCGCACCAGTAGCTGCAGGCGGTGGACAAAGTGGTCGGCGGGGCCAAGCATATCATCCAGCTGACCAGGATGAACGGCCAAGTCCTGGTGGGCCTGACCACTAAGGCCCTTTCGGAGCGCCTCATAGATGGAGGCCTTGAAATCGAGGGTACAACCCTCAGGACCTTTCCCTTCCGCAAGAGGGCGGAGTAGATCATCATCGGTAACCTCCCCTTCTTCGTCGAAGACGCCATCGACATCGTCCTCCTGGTCCATCGCGACGAGCAGTTCTCCAGAGTCTCAGAAGTCTTCGAGGACTTCCACCGAGCCTCAGGGATCGTCGTAAACTATGGGAAGAGCGCGGGCCTCTGGTGCGGCGCTTGGCGCGAACGCGGCGACTCTCCCTTTTGCCTCCTGGTTGAACTCCTCAATCCAGGTCCTGGGGACAAAATTCGCGATAAGGAACTCTGTTGCACACCGGGAACAACATCTTCTGGCCCTCCTGGAATCTGCCTGCCTGAAATCAACGCCCTTCACGTGTGGCCTCTCTCTTGTCGGGCGAGCCAGGGCCGCCAACACCCTAGTGCTCTCCACCATCCAGCACTACCTCCACGCGTACCTGCCAGAGGCTACAACTATCTCCAAGCTGCAATCTCGTGTGGCTCGATTTATCTGGGGGCCCGACCAGACGGCATGGCTTCCTGTCGGCATCCTAGCGAGGCCCGTGGTCACGGGTGGCCTCGGCTTAATGGATATTGGAACGCAGCTCCATCTTGCGTGTCTGAAAGGAATTCAGGTTGCGCTCCGTGGAGGAAAAAATGGCTTCACCTGGCTGGTCACCAGCGAAGCCTGGCTGAGACCTCCACCTGACGGCACCAGACTCCAGCACCGGCGTTTCCGGCTGTTGAGGATCTGGGAAGGAATCTCCGGCATCCTGACCCTGAACCACTGGGTGGCTCCACGACCTAGCTGCTGGATCTTTCCATCATCGGCGGCTGCCGGTTCCTCCGCCCACCAAACCTCCTGGCTCCCTCGCGCTGGGTCGGCGCTCGAGTCCGGGACCTGGGAGATACCTCCATCGTCCGCCCCACGCGCTCTGCCCTCGCTGACGCCGCGGCCCTCGCCGCTTTCTGCCGGAAGATTGTGGCAGAAAACCTCCAGGCGATCTTCAGGGAGTCCAGCCTGGCCGAGGCCATTGTCCCGCGCGGGATAACCAGGACCTTCACTAGAATCACCAACCGCTCGGCCCACCGCGCCTTGCAGCCCTGCCGATCAACCGGCTCTTGGCGAGGTGGGAGCCCATCGTCAACGTGCCTGCCAGGGTGGACTGGTCCTCGTTGCGAAGCGGCGCCTTCTCGGGGCATAACGCCTACATCGCCCAGCGATTGGCTCTCCGTATCTTGTCTCACCTGGACCATCCAGCATCTGCCGGTCCTTCCTGCCCTGCCTGCGGGTCCACATTTGGCTCCCTGGGCCACCGATACTGGAGTTACGCGAGCATCAAGCCTCTCGTCCGGGAGGCCTTCAAAATCGTCGGCAGACCCCCTGATCTCCAGGAATGGATCTTCGGGACTGGCTTGGAGATCGACGAAATGGCCACCCTTGCGTCAGCGAAGTGCCGAATTTATCGGTACTTCGTGCAGGTAGGGCTGGGTGGTGGAATTGAGGACCCCCTCATTGCCTGGAAGAGGACACTTGTACGGTGGGGAAGACTCCCCGGCTAAAAATTTAAATTTGTGAATATTAATTCTTCTTTAAATTATTATATAATAAGGCAAAATAGCCTAGCTGCGGAAGCTTTAGACATTAGAACCTGATGTCCCTGGTTCGAACACGCTTTTCGCTATCTTTTTATTCTCTCTAATTATTTTTGTAATCTCTTCCTGATTTTGTAAATATTGACTGAGTTGTCAATAAATTTGTTTTGATTGTCAAAAAAAAAAAAAAGTCACACACACACCTTCATCTGTCACAAAAATATCTCACAGCCCGAAAAGTCCATTAAAACTTAGTGCTGTAAAATTGTGAATTTATCACCATTACCTGCGCAATAAATATTCTGTTCTAATTTATAAAAGACATTGCTACAAAGACTCGACAGAAGATTAAAACTGTTGGGATGACCTGGCTCGTCTGTAGTGAACTCTCCCAGTGGTTTTCCAATTTGATCAACCAGACAGCGCAACTCTCTCTATTGTGTAGTCTGTTTTGAATATACAGTGTGCGTTTTGTTATTTAATTAGGTAAATGGAGTTTACATTAACAATTGAGAAGTTCTTTTGTGGTTGTAGATGTTGTAGACTTTTTTTAGACTTGTAGATTTGAATAACAACTAGAAAACAGTTTTTTTTATTCGCTCGTGTTCATGTGAAAGACCTAAATTGGAGAATAGGTCGATTTTATTATCTCAAGATTGTCAAATTGTGTCGCTTGGTGTATGTCGCCGAAATATTTGTTACATACCCTTATTTCTCATTTACTCCCGTGAATGTCAACATGATAAGGAATATTGAATAAAAAGTATTTTGTGAAAAAATAGTACACATGTGATATTGTACTGAAATAAAGTTAATAAATTAAGAAAAGAAAAAAAAAAGGCATCTCCTTATCAGAGAGCATCATAAGGAGATGCCCTTTTTTCTTTTCTTAAAAATAATAACTTTTTTGAAGCCATACTTCTTGTTTACTCGAAAATAGAACGGGTCACTGCAATATCCATTAAAATAAATTAGGGTAGGAGGTTGAAACAATAATATTTAAGAAAACTTTGCACTCACCAGTAAAAGTTAACTGACAAACAGACCCGAGTTCTAGAATGTATGAGAAATAGATATTATCTGACCTCAATCACTGCAGAATAAATAATTTGTTTTGACCTCCACACTTGAACCTATTTGTGCTTACTGACAGACACCGAATGTATATGAATAAAGAAAAATATTGTATTTCACGTATTTGGTCTGTGTTAGCATTCACCAAAAAGGTCTTTCAATTTAGGTCTTCAATGCACCTCATATATACACCTGCGCAAGAGGTGTCACTAACCACTTTATTTTTCAATAAGATTTAAAATGTAGAGAAGAATAAAATAAACACAGGGTGAAATAGTATTAAAATGAAAATACCCCTCCTGATCTTACAACTGAATGTTGCGGATGGCTAAAATATATCAACTATATGTTAATTATTTTTATTTCTAAGTCAGCATAAGGTATATAGATAGTATAGGTCAACTTGGGGAAATATAAAATCCCCAGAAGAAGCATCGTCTTATCAATATATATTTGAATAAGGAAGGCTTTTTTTAAACGAAAGAAGGATTATTTAAAATGATAGATCTCTAAATACTTTTTTTTACCAAAGGGAATATTTAACCTCAAATATGTTTATCAAAAATAGTACAAAACTAAAATTGAACTGAGAGCAGGTGGAAAAAAAAAAGCATCTTTAGGTGCAGATAAGACAAAATCATCTCGAAGAAAACGGACGTGCGTCGCTTGGCTCCGCTAGCTCTGGTAAACATAGTTTTAATTTTTTTTTGCTTATTCTTGCTTATTAAAATTTATAAACCAATTAAAAATTGCTTAACTTACATATAGCTTATTTTATCGGCAATCACTGTTGAGATGTTTTGGAAAGTTTTTATTGTTTTCTTTTTTTTCTATAGATATACAAATAGTAGAGCAGATAGTGTGGAAATAATAATAAAAACATTATATGATAAGCTAGATGATATTTATAATTACTTTGACAAAAAATTTCGGCAAAATCAGAATAATCTAACCAAAAATATATAACATTTTTGTCAACTATGATTAAGAAAACTAAATATGGTATTGCAACTCTAAAATAAATAAATAATCAAGATATATTAGAAATAACGACAAAACAATTACAAATGTAATGGACCTAAAATTTAAAGGAATTGAAAATGAATTAATTAAAACAAATTCAACATATGCTCAAGTAGCTCGCAGAGAAACACCACGGGATTACAAAGAAAAAACAAAAACAAAATATACATAAGGAGTTTACAATAGTGGCAAATCCTATAAATGAGGAAGATAGCACAAAATTGATTAAACTATTTCAAGCAAAGTTAAGAAATTTAGGGACGAAGGAAAAAATATAAAGATTAGAAAAATTATAAATGCTATGTAATCAGTAATTATAAAGACTCCTACAGAATTAGATATGGAATCTCGTAAAGATGAGTTAGTTAGAGCAGAGGAACTTGAAAGCATTAGCAAAATGTTTATTCCCAAACCTAGAGAGATCCTACTGTAGTAGTAAAAAATGTAAATAAACTTACTGAAATTACAAATTTTACTAAAATAATCGGCAGCATGAATCCCGAGCTGAGCGAAATGGAAAACGAAATCAATGTTTTGTTCAGCATGAAATCGATCATGCCTCACCACAACATATTTTTAAGGATATCCCCAAAGGTTTACCAGATTTTGAAAAATATGAAAGATAAATTATATATATACTGACTTTGAGCGCTGTTATGTGGAGGATAAGATGTTAGAAAATCAATGTCAGAAATGCCTACAATTCAATCCAAATAATTTTATTCTTTACTTTTATATATTTTTGGGTTATATGTAACCGATTATATTAATAAATTTCCATCAAGAGAATGGGAAGTATACAAGGAGTGTTACCGGGATAGTCCTGCGGGGCGGCAGTTGCCAAGACCAGGGCGACTCCAACAAGGATGAAGAACACGGCGAACGAGCTCATGGCTGCTGCTTATTTCTGCAACAGGTAGCAGGTTATCTCACAGGACAGCATGGATGACACACAAAGGACAAAGAACATGACATATACCACACAAAGGACATAACGGATTCTATACAAACGATATAACAGAAGCCATATAAAGGACATAAAAGATATTCCTTATAAAGGAAATCGAGAATTCTGTACAAAAAAACATCACAGATGTCATATAAAGAACATAAGGGATGTCATATAAGGAAATCACAGATTCCATACAAAGGACATCACGGATACCATATAAAATATATCACGGATGCCATATAAAGGGCATCAGGGCTGCCATATAAAATATATCACGGATGCCATATAAATGACATCACGGATGCCATATAAAGGACATCACGGCTGCCATATAAAATATATCACGGATGCCATATAAATGACATCACGGATGCCATATAAATGACATCACGGATGCCATATAAAGGACATCACGGCTGCCATATAAAGTATATCGCGGATGCCATACAAAAAACATCACGGATGCCATATAAAATATACCACGGATGCCATATAAATGACATCACGGATGCCATATAAAGGACATCACGGCTGCCATATAAAGTATATCGCGGATGCCATACAAAAAAACATCACGGATGCCATATAAAATATACCACGGATGCCATATAAAGGGCATCACGGATGCCATATAAAATATATCACGAATGCCATACAAATGACATCACGGATGCCATATAAAATATATCACGGATGCCATACAAATGACATCACGGATGCCATATAAAGGGCATCATGAATGTCATACAAAGAACATCAGGGATGCTATATAAAGGACATAATGGCTTGGTCTGCATGTTAACATAAAAGTCAATTTTTATTACTTAGATAAATACCGGATGTTCAAATTTTAAGATTAAATAGATGAAATAAAATACTATAGCTCTTTTTAAAATTTTGCTTAAATAAACTAAAAGTTGAAAACTCATCAATTTTCTACCCGACTTTTCCCCAGAGCGGTAGCTGTTCTAGAGTGTGTAGAATTGATAGGATATTTAGTGAGGGGTTACATTCCTGTGCCATGTCCAGGTCACCGTGGAGGCTCAACGAGACCACCGGGAGACAGGAGTTTCAAATCAAGAACTACACTATTACACTGGGGAAAAAATCTTGTCGCGAGCGGCACTGATGCATATATATATCACGCTATATAGGTATTTATTTCACTAAAAATGCATACGTAACTTATATATGCATATTTCTAATCAAAACTTTAATTTATGGCCTATTATTTGAAAATTTTATAATAAAAGTTGGCGATCAGTCAATATAAATATTAATATCTGTAAAAACAAATAAACCTACATAAAATAAGTAAGAAATATGTGTGTTCCGCATACATTTTTACAAATTTTGACACATATGTAAGACACCAAATAGAGATAGGTCTGGAGAGAGTCACTATCATTGTTTCTAGACTAGAAAAAAAAATGCAAATTAGTTCGATAATAAATAAATGGCGCAGCCGTTTATCTCCAGAATTGGCGGCAGGCATTCTTGGATGTACATGTAGTAAAAAGAAATATGATTTAAGAGGAATAGAATATTAAAGCGATTTAATGTTATCTCGAGTTTAATTATTGAAACGTATAGAATGAATTTGATACCAATTCTATTTATCTCTTGGTTAGCTTTTATATTATGCTTAAATAAGTTTTTATCATTATAATCCTTTCGTATTTTATCATTAAGTTTGATATCAAGTTATATCACCATTTGTTATAAGAAGCTTTATTACCCCTATTAACGATTCTGGTTTCATCATTATGACTATTACTATTCATAAGATTATCTATAATACAAATATATTTTGGTGGACATACATCTGGTATTACAATTCGAAACTATTTTAGACGCGTATGAATTTGGTGGACATTAAATTTGTATAGGTAAACATTCACTTGGGAAGATCCCTTAACAATGCCGGATCATTCATTTAATAAATAAATTATTCATCTATATGATATGTTTTATCATATATAAATATTTTCATATATTTAGAAATCATTGGGGACGTCCTTTTTTAAGCACACAAAAGAACTAAGAATATTTGTCAATATAAATTTCTTGTGAAAGAGAAGCAATTAAAAAAAAAAACAATAGATAGAGAGAGAGAGAGTAGAAAAGCTTTTGAAAAGAGAAAGACCAGTTTGCACACCGCAGAGCATGATAAAATAAAGTGACATTTTAAATTGAATCCTTTTATTTAGGGGGGGGGGACCATTTTATTTCCATTTTTATTGTATGAAAAATTACAAGGAACAACATTTTAAAATTCCAAACTCTTTCACTTCCGTTGCACTTTAAATACAATTTTGAAGCATGAGATTTCCGGAGGAAGTAGAGTTCTTTAAGATTGGACAAAAAGACGAAGACCAAAGTAATTTGAAATTTAGATTAGGCAATACAAGTTTGAAACATTTACAAAAGAGGCCCTCATTTGGGCGCCCATAATGATTATATTTAAAAAGAGGCTTAAAATTGAATTTAAAAAATGATCATTATATAGAGGAAGTCACAATTTGCATATTCTCCTAAATTGACAAGTCGTTAGTTCTCGAACATTTCAAAACAAACGAGTTTCCCAAAACAGCCGAAATATAAAGGCACCCATTGATTTTTTTACAATTTTAGGTCTATTTGCATATAGAGAGATATTTAAGCTTATTTCTGTGTATTTTTGAACGTTAATTGGAATACCCAGTTTTTTTGTTTTATTTATTTCTCGATTGATATGATTTAGTGAATATCTAAATATAATATATATATATACATATTATTGCACCAGGTTGCGGCTTGGCAGACTCTTCAACCTTGATTCTCTCCTGTGCTGGGTCTTGCATCTTACCAGAGCGTGTCTCAACCATCCTACAAATTTATATAAGGGAATAATGAGATAACTCTAAGTAGACTCCAGAATAATTTATTTATTTCTCACATCAAAGAGAGCAGTGAAGTCCCACAGTGTACCAAAATACAAATGGTGATTTTATAATACATTAATCTGTTTATAATATATATATATTATATATATATTTATATATATATATTCTGTTTAATAAAATAAATAAATATAAAATATAAATTTGAATTTAAAATACACTGGTGTCCAAAAAATAAGAAACTTAACCAATATTGAAATTTCTCAAAAGCTAATTTATTACCAAATATAACATTTAGTAAACAAATAGTTTAAACTATGGAGAATTTGACTAGCTATATGAAAAAAAAAAATTGAAATTATGAAATATGCAAATTATTACCAACATACCCAAAGCTAAGGTTCCAGATCTTAAAGAAATAAGATATCAATAGGGAGTATTATCACCTCTAACAGCTATCAAGGTCTCACAGCGAGCCCTCATACTGTTTACCAGGCTTTGGAGGAGGTCCAGGGGTAGTAAACCCCACTCCTCCAATAGAGCAGTTCTTAGCTCAACGAGGGTTCTGGGAGAGGGGTGACGAGCTCCAATACGCCTCCCTAGAGCATCCCACACATGCTCTATTGGATTCAGGTCCGGAGATCTGGCTGTCCAATCCATCCTTCGAATATTCTCACTCTGGAGATATTCATTGACTAGCCTAGCCCTATGCGGGCAAGCATTATTGTCCATAAAAATTAAATTGTGACCAATTTGATCTCTATAAGGTCTTAGATAGGGCTCAAGGATCTCGTCCCTGTACCTTTGGGCAGTTAAAGTGCCCCTAGAAAAAATGTGGAGAGGTGTGCGTCTGCTAGAACTGATGCCAGCCCAGACTAAGAGACTGCCCCCGCTAAAACTGTCTATTTCCCTGATGTTACTGGGATGATAGCGGGTTCCAGGCTCCCTCCAGATGAAAACTCGTCGATAATCTGTGTTTAAACTAAATCTTGACTCGCCACTGAAGAGAACATTGGCCCACTGATCATGAGTCCAGGCGTGATGTTCCAAGCACCAATTCAAGCGGGCTCTCCTGTGAGCAGAGGTTAAAGGGATACAGACCATTGGCACCTTTGTGAAGCCTTCGGTGAACAGTTTGTCTTTAAATTCTCGTTCAGTAACACTTGAGAGTTCATTAGAGAGTTGAATAGCTGTCATCTCCCTATGGCGCTTGGCAGTTACGACCAGATAACGGTCTTCAGAGGTAGCTGTTTTTCTTTTTCTACCAGAACCTTCTTTTCTTTTGATGGTTCCTGTCTCAATGAACTGTTTCCATATTTTGCTGACCACAGATTTATTCACATTTAGCCATTTTGCTACTTCAACTTGTGATTGCCCTGCCTCCATTCTTCCAACAGCTCTCCATTTTAAATCATCTGCTAAATTTTTCGTAAACTCATAAATAACTAAGGATTAAATAAAATTATAATTGGACAATTCTTAGATGGGGTAAACGACACGCCAAAAAGCACACTTATAAAGACAAGCAAAAATTTGCATATTTTCAATTTTACCGAATCGAATGGTTGCGATAAAAAAATTCTTCGACTTAAAATACCTAATTAAATTACTTTTCAGCTTTTAGAGTTGTATATTTTAAAACATATCATTAAAAAACAAAAGTTTCTTATTTTTTGGACACCAGTGTATATTAAAAATAATATTACAAATTAAAATGAAATAGGTGCCTTAGTCATGATGCAACAATATAATTTTTTGTAAATATTCTATCAGTATTTTTATACATAAATATTTATTCAAATTATAGATATTCTTAATTACAGCGACACCATATAAGATTGGATAAAGTTAAATTTAAAAAATGCATAAATGTGGTATGTGTGAACCCTCCCTGCGGTTTCGCCAATTGAATTCACCAGACCTCTTTTTAGAGCTCTATTACTTTATTGGACGGTTCTGCTTATATATGCGACACTGAAGAATGGAATCTTAGTAATGGTACATATGTTCCAATTTTAGTATATGTACCGCCGAACAAGAGTATAATGGTACATATGGAAATATGCTTCTAACCTTCTCAGTGTCGCATATATAATCAGAATCGTTCAATACAATATTGGATCTCTAAAAAGCGATTTGGTGGATTCCAAGCAATGATTCTAGAATAATTGCTTCAATGGCCACTATTCTTGCATAAGTCCAGCCCCACCAGTGAGAGCAAGTAACCAAACGGGTCTTTGATGGACTTGTACGTTCAAACTGATTTCTACATGTGTAGACATATGGTTACTTGTAGTAAAGCCAGTCGCTAACCAATACACTGATTATCATGGCCTGTACATCAAATATAAAACATCATATAAAAACATGTGTTATATATATGTTTCATGGATTATTAACACAATGTGTACAAATATATTTCAAAGTGATGTTCAATATGTTAAACATATGCATAAACACATTAGTTATGTGTGCATAGAAAATTATTCCATCCCTGTAGATGATCCCAGTTCACATGTACCACGGAAGCGAGAAGATTGAGGGGAAATACTTCTTTTATTCATGTCATCATTCATTAATGTGATGCATTAATTTATTATAATCATTCCTTACAATCCCTCGGGCATGGTCTTCATTTTCAGCTCCTATCTTATAATTCTATGTTCGAAGGAGATAGGCGTATTTGATAGCTTTAAAAGGATTTATGAATTTAAAACCTTCCTCCTTAGTCATCTTATTTCCTCGTTATCTGTAAAAATAGAGAAGTATTTCTACAATACTTGGCGTCTCCTTATAGGTTGGATGGAGCTACTGTCAACGTTTTAAACCCAGAATATGCAAATCAGTTCGAAAATAAGCTAATTTGCATATTCCGCTACGCGAACCCGTGCCACACAAGTCGGACCATCAATCTAGTGTATAATAATGGTAAAGGTCACACACACATACAATTACATTATATATATATTTCAATTTGAGAGAAACTACGAAATATAGTTAATTTATTGATTGAAATATGGATAATTACACACATACACATTCTAATAAATAGAATAAATTAATTTTATTTTGTTCTCAAATTTTACCTTTTAAATTATCTATAACTATGTGTCTTCTTTGTTAAATTAAATAATAGAGATAAAATATCATATATACGTATATATACAAGTATACTTGTATAGTATATGCATATATGTATATAATTGTATATATATATATATATATATATATATATATATATATATATATACTAAAATAAAATGAAAATAGATATTTTTTATTATCAAGATCGAATTAAAGAAAACTTATACAATTTTCGTGATATATATTTACAATTCAATGGATAATAATGTCATTTTTTTCTGAAATTTAGAATAATATCGGGACTTTTTATGCAGCACACAAAATATCAAAATGAAGTGCATAGTGCAAAAGTTTCGCTAACTATTAATATTCATTGTGATGAGAGAGAATATTTCGCATTTCACATTTTCTGTAAAAATATATTTATTTCCATTTTATTATTTATAACGTTGAAACACGCAATAAAAACGACTGCGGTTATTTTTCTTTAAAGAAATATGTGTTAACCATCTATTTATACCAAAGCATACCGTTAAAAAATATGAAAATATGTAACTTAAAAATTAGTCATTCGAAATATGATATTTATATTATGCTAACACTTAAACTCCCAAAATATATAAAATAAATATAAATAATACATATATAATATTGCCACGTGGAAAATTAGTCATTCGAAATATGATATTTATATTATGCTAACACTTAAACTTCCAAAATATAAAATAAAAATAAATAAAAATAAGATAAATAATACATATAATATTGCTACGTGGAAAATTAGGAAAGACAAAACTTCAGGATGACACAGCAATTTATTTAAGGCAAGAACAAACTATTACACAAAACTAAACAATACAAATGATAAAAAAGATAATCCACGAGGAAAGTTTACAGAGTAGTAAAATATCAAAATATCAAAATTGATACTCTGTTAATAAAATAATAAATACTTTGTTACAATAAATATAAGATTCGATCTGTTTCGTCTGGCTCATAAATAATAAAATCATCATATATAGCGCGCCATCTATAGGTAGAAATTAAAACCACATTTGTTCTTATTTTATCATATTTTCGTTATTTTATAATAAGCCTTCAAGAAATACCGCAAAAATCCATAAAAACCTTCATTTTATTTTTAAAAGAGAAAACTCGAGGTGAAACTTTAAAAAAAAAAAAAAACAATTATTGTAAGTCTACGTCTTAAGAAAGTTAATAATCTAATATTTTGTATATAGAACGCTTCACGATTTTGCGTGTCATTCTTGCGCAGGGGCCATTGCTAATCTTCTCTGTATCGTTCCTATTGTAGTATATGTACCGCCGAACAAGCGTGTAATATTTCGTATAGAGATGTTCATGTGAGCATGGTTAGTATATGCCTTTTTTATTTTTAGAATCATATATATATAATATCAATTTTACATATGTATATTCAGTATTTTCATAGGTATATTTGCACCCCACAGTTATATAATCTAAAAAACATATAAAGTAATTATCTTAAGAGTATAATACAGTTCTAAAATTATCAATGTATTCTTGCTATTCATTCACACAAAATAAAGTCCTCCAAATATTTCCATCAATACGGTCATCAATTGTAAAAATTAGTTTTGATCACAAAAAAAAATAAATAAATAAAAAATTCATTGAAATATTTGCACCTTTGCTTTTTAAGACGCGTAAACTTGATAAAAATGACTTTAATCTTGTTTTTTTTTCCTTTTCATTTTTACGTGACAATATGATATCGTATATTTATTACGAAATACTTAACTTACTCTATGTAAAATTGACTTTGTGGCGACCGCACTTTGCTTCAGCGAACTGGGACAAAGCTTCAAAACACATACGGGCAGAAAAATGGCGGCCCCACTATGCCTCGGCAAGCACGTGTTTGAAGAACACGTTACTACGCATGCGCGGGCGTCATCCGGAACTTTCTAGCGGCTGGCTTCTTCCGACACTTGATCTGGCACTCACGCGGTAAACAACAAGGCTAAAGCCGACGGCCGCTACTTCAACCGTTGTTTCTTTTCTCTCTATAATTTCTTGCTTTAAATAAATTAATTTTAATTATAATTTTATCAGCAGCCTTTCCACAAGCCACACCAACGCAACAACAATCCTACAACTTTAAGTGCAGACAGAGAAGTTATATGAAAAATATATTTAATATTTTAATAATCTCTCTAAATTACAAGAAACCTAGAGCATCTCCAAAATGTAAAAATGAACGCTCGAAAGATATTTAATTTTAATTATCTATATCAACTAAAAGTGGATTTTTATATATAACACTCGTGATACTACCTTTCTCGAAATTAAAAGTTATATATATAATCTATCTATAAATAATATAATACTAAAACCTATTTCTATTCTAAAATAAATGTCTCTAAAATGTTCAGAATAAAAAGCTAGCCACCGCGTCTTAAAAACATTCTTTGAGAGAATAGGTTTGAAATAAACGGTTGACATATTCTGGTCTCCCCTCAGGCATCATGTCACAAGTGTCAAAGAATTTGCATTTTTGTTCGACTTCAGAATATTTTTGACGTATTTCATGTTAAGATAATCAATGACCTTATTCCTGCAAGCCCATTGACATGCACATAGTATGTTTGAACTCTATAAACAAAATATTTAACAATGGTATATTGAATAGCAATTAATATGATGGATTACCGCGCCATCTGGTATAAGAAATTTGAACTATTTTTGACGCGTATTTATTTATTATCATTTACAAAGCACGCGATATCCGTCTTGGATATTTGCATGCATACACAAGTTTGGGAGCTTTTACAGTAATTATTAATATGATTTTAGTTATTATAATGGAAATTATTAACGTATTTGTCAGTTAGTTAACGATTTATTTACCCTATAATGAATATTAGTGAACATCACAGTTAAGAACAGAAATTTAGAGCTATTTACAGCATATAACTACCATTTATTACAGCCCAGGCTATCTGTTAAAACTATTTTACCGAGCATTACTTTTGTACATAGAATGAAAGACTTAGGTGAAGGGAGACGAGGGGCAAGAAATCTACATGGTCGGGGAAACTCCCAGCTGGAACCGATCAGGACAAAGGTCGGTCGATGCTCGAGTCAAGTGGACGTCTGGAATTTGTTTTGGTTGTTCTGCAATCCCCGGGACGGGGGGCCATGTGGCTTCATCTTTTTTTTTTCTTAGTTAGCAGCAGCGGACCAGGCGGAGCAGACGCGCCTGAGAAATATCCTACAAGCAGCGTCTTGTGGACGGAAAGACGTCTGAGAAGTATCCTACAAGCAGCGTCTTGTGGACGGAAAGACGTCTGAGAAGTATCCTACAAGCAGCGTCTTGTGGACGGAAAGGACGCCTTGGAGTATCCCACAAGCAGAGTCTCGTGGACGGAAAGGACGCCTTGGAGTATCCCTCAAGCGGCAACTTGAGGACGGAAAGGACGCCTTGGACATCGCACGAGCCGCGACAAGAGGAAGCCAAGCGCGCGACGGTGCTGCCACCCGAGGTACTGTGTGAACACAAAGCTCGACACCCCCCCTGCCATTTATTTTTATCTCCCTTCCCTAAGATTAGTTAATTTTACTTTTTTTTTGCTTAACCTTGTTTCTTGTTTTTTGTGCATAATTCTTTATATATAAGTATAATTTTGCTTAACCTTTTTTCTTGTTTTTTATCCATAATTCTTTATATATAAGTATAATAGTTTTTAGCCCTTTTTAATTTATAAGTAAAACCTTTTATTATACTGTGTAAGTGTGCATTTATTTCCCCCATTGTTTTTCCTTTCAATCGATTATCCTTTTTTTTTTTTTAAACGAACAAGAACATTTTTGGTGAGCCGGACGTGATCGATTTAAAGGAAATATGGAGGAAATGGATGCAATTAAAAAGCGCAGAAAAGCCATAAGAGGTACTTTCACTAGAATTATCAATGATATAAATGGGGAATTTGAAAGTCTCAAATTGATAGGAATGATATTTATTCTAAGTTTAATATAGACTAGAGTCTTATTACACGAAACTTGTAGATCTAAACGAAAAATATCAGGCTTTATTGGTAGTGAAAGAAGGGATTACAGAGGAAAGTATTGATAGGGAATGGCAAGAATGCGATAAATATGAAGAGGAAAAGTTTGATATTCAACAGAAATTCAGTGTATTACGGAATCCCGATAAAGAAGAAACAATCCCGATTGTTAGCGAGGAGACTGTAATAAATGTGAAATTACCAGAGTTAGCCCTAAAAACCTATGATGGCTCTCTGGAAGGTTGGTTGCCTTGGTGGGCGCAGTTTTCGAAAATTCACGAAAATAAGAATTTATCCGATAGCGACCGGTTTTTATATTTGCGTCAAGCAATTGTACCAAATTCAGAAGCCTATCGTGTTGTAGCAAGCTATCCCGTTACAGGCGCCAACTATGCTTTGGCAGTACAAGCCCTACAGGAGCGATTCGGTGACCCGAATATACTGACAGAACTGTATGTCAGACGTCTATTGAATTCGGTTATATCTAATGTAAAGAAAGAAAATAGAAATTTAAGCAGTCTGTACGACGAACTGAGCAGTCACCTCCGGTCGTTAGAGACATTGGGCATTGATCCCCAGTTGTCGGGTATTTTTTTATACCCTCTTGTCGAGTCTTCATTACCTTCGGATATTTTGAAAATATGGCACAGGCATCCTTCTTCGGGTTATGGTCTAGAGTTAGCAAAACGGGAAGAGTCAGATAAAGGGGTTGGAGGAGCGCAAGAAAGGCTAAGGTTATTATTGGACTTTCTAAAAGCCGAAGTAAGGAGTGCTCAACGGCTGAAATTTGTGGAAAAAGGCTTTAAGCAGGAGGAACCCTATAAAAGGTCTTACAATGATGGGACCAGAACAAGGAGCAATTTCAGACCCGCCACTGTGTCTAGTCTGTTCGGAGGGCGAACTAATATAAAATGCTTCTTTTGTGAAAGAACGAATCATGCGAGTCATCAATGCCGCTCCATAATGAAAATGTCTCCGGGAGAGAGAAATGATAAAATACGTAGTGCCCATCTATGTTTCAAATGCTTAAGAAAGGGACACATACAGAGTCAGTGTCGAGAACAATTGGAGTGCAAAAACTGTGGGAGAAACCACTTGGAAGTTTTATGTGAAGGAAATTCTTCTAACCGGTTAACGAAACCAGGGAGAGAAAATCTAAAGGAAAATGCACCTGAACCCATTGCATCGCTTTCTAGTCAAGCCTGCACCGGTCAGGTCTTGCTGATGACCACGGTAGCACTGTTAAGAGGCCCAAATGCCTCTAGAAGGGTTAGAATTCTCCTCGACAGTGGAAGTCAGTTTTCGTATATCAAACAGTCGTTAGTCTGGAGTATAGGAATAGAAAGAAAAGGCGAAATAACCATAGCCAAAAGTCTTTTTGGAGGTAATAAGATTGGTGAAGAAAGGCACGGTAAATTTATGTTAGAATTGGAGAATTTAGGTAATAAAGGAGATGTGATCCATATTGAGGCGCTGGATCAACGTAAAATTTGCGACGCCATACCACCTTTGCCAAAAGGAGACTGGTTAGAAAAATTGAAGATTAAGGGCATAATATTGTCTCAGGACAATTTTAAAGGACAAGAGATTGACATATTGATTGGTGCTAACTATATAGGTATGATTTTGACAGGAAAAATAGTTCAAGTTGAAGCAGATTTAACTGCGGTGGAAACGAAATTAGGTTGGACACTAATGGGCAATTCGCCAATTATTGATAGCAATGACAATGTGCAGCAGACTTTGAATCTGCTAACAACGCGATGCGATTTAAAGGATTTGTGGGATCTAGAAGTACTAGGCATTAGGGATCCTGTTGAAACTTGCTCCAAAGAGACCAGATACCAGGAAATAAAAGAAAAGTTTATAACAAAAATTCAAAGACAAAGTGATCAGAGATATTCTGTAGGTCTACCTTGGAAGGTAGAAAAGGAGTCAATCCCCAGCAATCTTGACATAGCGATAAAAAGGTTAGATATAAGCACTAAGAAAATGACCTCACAGAATAAGATGACCGATTATAGTCAGATATTTAGAGACTGGCTGACTGAAGGACTCATTGAAAGAGTCGAGGAAAATCCTCTCGAGAGAAGAGGCTACTATTTACCTCACCGCCCTGTGTACAAGATGGAATCTAAAACGACGCCCATACGTCCGGTTTTCGATGCTTCTTGTCCAGGTCATAATGGACTATCTTTGAATCAATGTTTAGAAAAGGGACCGAATTTATTGGAAAGAATCCCTGAAATGATGATAAGATTTCGGGAAAATAAATTTGGAGTCACGGCAGATATAAGAAAAGCATTCCAGATGGTGGCGATTGAAGAATCTGAACGGAACTACCTTAGATTCCTTTGGTGGGAAAAGGAGAGCGATAGAGAACTAATAGCTTACAGGCATAAGAGACTTGTATTTGGCTTAAACTGTAGTCCTTTTGTGCTGAACGCCGTAATAGAATACCATCTTCAATCAATAAGAGGCCCACTTGTTCAATGGGCAAAGATTTTAGCTCAATCCTTCTACATGAACAATTGTATTACCTCGCTGGAAACAAAGCAGGAAGTGCAGGAATTTCAAAAGGCCGCAATTGAAATTATGGACAGGGCTAAACTGGACTTACGAGAGTGGGAATATTCTCTGGAGGAAAACCCTGAAAAGGGGACTTGTACAAAAATATTGGGTGTTGTTTGGAATAAAATGGAAGATTCATTAAAATGCGAACTCCCTGACAATTTGAGTCTTCAACCCAAATTAACGAAAAGGCTGGTACTGTTCATGGTTCAGCGGATATTTGATCCACTTGGATTTTGCGCTCCAGTATTCTTGCCACCAAAGTTGTTACTGCAGCGATCATGGGGGCTGAAACTAGGTTGGGATACACCTCTACCCGAAAGTATGGCCCAGGAATTTCGAACCTGGTTGGATCAAATAAAATTCATAGAGTTAATAAAGATACCGAGATATATGTGGAATGATCTCATTTTCCCTACAGAAGTTCATATCTTTTGTGACGCTAGTCAAATAGGCTATGGAGCTGTAGCCTATTTAAGGAGCGAAACGGGACGAGAAAATACTCTAACTTTGATTTGGAGCAAAGTCAGATTAGCTCCTATGAAGAGTATTACGATCCCTCGCTTGGAATTAATGGCCATGGTACTAGGAGCTAGACTAGCCAATGCAATCCAAGCTGCCTTGAAGAGAAAATGTGAAACAACTCTTTGGTCTGACTCTACTACCGCGCTAAGTTGGATAAAGAGAGAAATTGAGTGGAGAGTTTTCGTGAGAAACCGAGTCAGAGAAATACAGGCCACTACCAATTTGAACGATTGGAGGTTCGTTCCTAGTCAGTTGAACCCGGCCGATCTTCTGTCTCGAGGTTGCCCTCCAAGCCAGTTTGTGCAAAGCAGATGGTGGGAGGGCCCCGAATGGTTGAAAAAACCTAAAGAATTCTGGCCCAATTCAGAGTTCTCGATAAATCCAAAAGAAATAAAGGTTGAAGAAAACATTATGAAAACCAACATTAATTTGAACATCGATTATAAATACTGGATACTGACAAGGAGGTCTAATTACTCTCTCAACATCAGGGTAATGTCCTATGTTTTAAGATTTTTAGGGAAACTTAAAAAACAGTCAACTGAAACAGGACCTTTGAAAGTTTCAGAATTAGACTTGGCAGAAAAAAAGCTTATCCGAATGATTCAGGAGAAAGTCTCCATAGAGAAATCGAATGCAACCAAGAGTTTTAAAATATTAAAAAACACTGACGGACTTTGGTGTGTAGAAAGCAAACTTTTACATGGACAGGTCCCAGAAGAATTTAAAACTCCTATCATTCTACCAGGCGACCATCCCTTCGTAGAGCAACTTATATAGGAAGTGCACCTGAAGAATGGACATGTAGGGGTGCAATTTATTTTATCAAAGCTGAGAGAGAAATTTTGGATAATCAGGGGAAGGAAAACGATAAAGAAAATTATCAGTAAGTGCATTGCTTGCAAGAGACTTAAAGAAAAGTCTCTGCAAAGACCAATGGCAGCTTTGCCAGAAAACAGAATTGGACTGGGCAAACCCTTCCAAATTACAGGAGTTGATTTATTAGGCCCTCTTCATTTGAAAGAAGGTGGGAAAGTGTGGGTAGCCGCCTTTACTTGCGCCGTCTATCGCGCTATTCATCTGGAGTTGGTGAAGAGTTTAGAAACAGGAGTCTTCATGATGGCCCTCCATAGGTTTATTTGTCGGAGAGGGCGCCCCGAGAAAATATATAGCGACAATGGCACCAATTTCGCAAAACTTAATAGAATATTCAAGAGATTGGATTGGACTAGAATTGAAAGGGAAACCTCAATTAAAAGGATACAATGGATTTTTATCCCTCCTTCTGCTCCTTGGTGGGGAGGATTTTGGGAAAGAATGTTTAGGACAATAAAGGAAATGTTGATAAAGATGCTAGGTCACAGGAAGCTGAAATATGTACAACTGCAGACTGCCCTTTGTGAAATCGAATCTATCATTAATAATCGACCCCTCACTTATGTCTCTGAAGACGACAATGATCTAAAACCGTTAACTCCTAATGAGTTTTTACAAAATGGTCCAGAGTCTAGCTTTCCTGAATTTGAAAATTTAAAGCCAGAAATGTTGCACACTAGATACAGAGAGTTAGGTCAACTGAAGAGAGAATTGAAGCAGAGATTCTTAAAGGAATATTTAGGCGCGCTGATTCAGAAATCCGAAAATATTGATAGGAGACAGTTGAAAGTAGGAGACGTTGTACTGATCGGGCAAGAAAATCTTAAAAGAATGTTTTGGCCTAAAGGGCGAATAGTAAATCTCATACCAGGAAAAGATGGAATAGTGAGAGTGGCCCATGTTAAAACATCCACAGGAACCTTGATCAGGGCTCTACAACGCTTACACCCTCTTGAAATATCCTCGAATGTTAAGACGATTCAAATGGACAATTCAAATACTGAACCCCAATCTGATGCATTTTTAGGAAATAGGCCCAATATTGAATCCAGGGACTCTAGAAATAGATATGGTAGGGTAATCAGAAAGCCTGCAAGGTATGACTCGAAGGACTAGTGAAAGTACCTGTATGAGAAAAAAAAGTGTAATATATGTATTCTTTTATGTGTATTTTTTGTAATGTAATGGGCATATCTACTCTTGTGTGTATTGTGTATTTATATGCTCTTTTGGTCTTAAATCTACATGGTCGGGGAAACTCCCAGCTGGAACCGATCAGGACAAAGGTCGGTCGATGCTCGAGTCAAGTGGACGTCTGGAATTTGTTTTGGTTGTTCTGCAATCCCCGGGACGGGGGGCCATGTGGCTTCATCTTTTTTTTTTCTTAGTTAGCAGCAGCGGACCAGGCGGAGCAGACGCGCCTGAGAAATATCCTACAAGCAGCGTCTTGTGGACGGAAAGACGTCTGAGAAGTATCCTACAAGCAGCGTCTTGTGGACGGAAAGACGTCTGAGAAGTATCCTACAAGCAGCGTCTTGTGGACGGAAAGGACGCCTTGGAGTATCCCACAAGCAGAGTCTCGTGGACGGAAAGGACGCCTTGGAGTATCCCTCAAGCGGCAACTTGAGGACGGATAGGACGCCTTGGACATCGCACGAGCCGCGACAAGAGGAAGCCAAGCGAGCGACGGTGCTGCCACCCGAGGTACTGTGTGAACACAAGCTCGACACCCCCCTGCCATTTATTTTTATCTCCCTTCCCAAAGATTAGTTAATTTTACTTTTTTTTTTGCTTAACCTTGTTTCTTGTTTTTGTGCATAATTCTTTATATATAAGTATAATTTTGCTTAACCTTTTTTCTTGTTTTTTATCCATAATTCTTTATATATATAAGTATAATAGTTTTTAGCCCTTTTTAATTTATAAGTAAAACCTTTTATTATACTGTGTAAGTGTGCATTTATTTCCCCCATTGTTTTTCCTTTCAATCGATCACCTTTTTTTTTTTAAACGAACACGAACACTATCTATTACTAAAAAACATTCTACAAAATCAATTAAAATTTATATACATATATCTATTATTAACTATTCGATTTATACAATTTATATTTATTTGAATTTTGACTCTCAAGTCCTCTACAAGTCGACAGTCCGTTAGAATATGTACGCGTATGATTCTTTTTAAAATAAATCAATTTTCTACTGCCCTTACTGCCCCCCATTATTTTACCATTGCAGTAAGGGCAGTAGAAAATTGGTTTATTTTAAAAATAATCATACGCGTCAAATATAATTAAAATGTCTTATAGGATCAATAACCATGAAAGATGGATTTTATTAGAGCCTTTCAAGATTTATTTTCAATGGAAATTTTGTAGGAAGGAATTTATTTTTAGTGACGTCATATAAATCGTTAAATAAAAGAAATATCAAAAATGAAATCATATATACTGTCACGAAGAAAAATATAAGAGGGAATATAAACGTTAGGATGTCATGGCATTTATTTTTTGGTCAAAACAATGTCATATAATTCACATAAAAGAGCACCTAAAACGAGAGAAAAATTGATATAAGTTAAACACCTGTGTGAATAATAAATGTGTTGCAATATGATAAATTTGCATAGGACATAACTCACACAGACACTCGAAGGGACATAATGTCTAGAATATTTTAGTAGCTTATCTATTGGCAAATTATTATTGAGATATAATGCTATATGAGCTTCATATACTTAGAAATTATAATTGTTTTTGATATTTTTTAGATTGGTAATTGTTGTCTCTCTTTTCTTTCAGCCGTTTCTACGCATATTTTTAATTGTTAGTTTGAAGAGAAAAAATCCTAATAGAGAATTCATTAAGTTGATCTTTTTGGTTTAACTACTTTAAAACATTTCAGTCTTATGTGTGAGACAATGGGTTATTATTCTAGTTGGTTGATATATTTGTGTGTGTGTGTGTGAAGCGGGCGGGTTAGTCTGGTAGTCAAGTTCCATATTGTCATAATTTAGTCATCGTCTCCCAAAGGCTTAGTAAGTAAAAGATGTTTTAAGGTATTTCAAAGGAATAAATAAAGGAAGAAATGTTAACGGATTACATTAACATGTTATTGGAAATGAATGAATATATATATTTTTTATAAAGTGTGTATAGTGGGGGATTAATAATAATGATAAGAATAATTCGAAGAGATTTCCAATAAAAGTGTACATATTATTCTATAATATGGAGGAATTGGGTAAAGGAGGTACAAGCTTTCTGGAAAAAAAATCTTAATTTTCATCCAAACAAATGACTGCAGACCAAATTTGATTAGAGCTGTATAGGAGAACAAGGTGGTTGGGAATGAGAGATGAGCTCAAAAATCCGGTTTTGAATTACCTTCTCATGAGTTCGTAAAATCCTCTTGCGCTTCATCAATACTGGAGTTTCCCCACATAAAGTAGTCCACTCAAATTTGGTTCTAAGTTTAACCATACCACAGTAAGTGAAATTAACTGAAATAAATTCGAGACCTTTTTAAACTGCAAAGTTCATCTGTACATGGATTCTTTAGAATGACAGCATCCTGTCCGCCATGATGACCCTCACTTCGATCGTTAGATAAGTAATCAAGATATTCACCACAACGATAGAGCGAAATATCGCTGAAATGTTTTCAAGATAATATAGGAATCGATGCAGGGTATTTTTTACCACACATCAAGTTTGTTAGGCTTCCCCAGTTTTAATACCAAAGGTCCACTTGGCAGGCCAAATATTGGTTCTCCTCCAATATTTTCACGTCAATATCGGCGAAGGCATAATCGACTTGCTTCAAGTTAGGGCAGTTCCTTTATTGGAATAAACATGACCGCGAGCAAATTATAACCCCCTAACCTAGTAATAATATATATTTTTATTTTATATGATAGAGGAACAACAACAAAAATACTACAGAGAAAAGCAAAATAGACGTTTATGATACAAATTTTTATATACGGCTTAAAATATTGATATATATATAATAAACAAAAAAGAATAAAAAGAAAAAAATCAAAATTCATGGAGAGATCATAATAAAAACGATCATTTTAAAACTTTTATTTAATAAAACTAATATATAAAATATTCGGTGAATTTGTTATACACTGGTCCGCAAAATTAAAGGAACAACATATCTTTTTCATTTATCTCAAATTTTATTGAACATTTATCAATGAAATTTTATACACAAATTTATTATTCCATTATTTATTAGAATACCCAAAATCAAAGAATTCTAACACGTATTTTATGCAAATTAGCCGGTCAAACAATGATCTTCTTGCAGTCAGTGCATAAATATCTTGGAAATTGTTGTTAATATGGGGTGTGATCGCCTTTAACTGATAGACAGGCTCTACATCGGCGACCCATACTAAGAATTAGGGAGTTTATCAGCTCCTGTGGAATCAACGCCCACTCCTTTTTAAAAGTGTGTTTCTAGCTCATGAGTGTTTCTAGGAGGGGGTTGGAGGAATGAGATCCGTCGTCCTAGATTGTTCTATACATGTTCATAGGGATTTAGGTCTGGAGATCGAGCTGGCCAATTCATCCGAGCAATTGCATGGTTTTGGAGAAAAGTGTCGACCACATCAGCCCTATGTGGACGGGCATTATCATCCATTAGAAGAAAGTTTCCTCCCATTTCAACTGATACAATACGCAGAAGGCTTCACATGAAGGGCCTCTATGCTCGACATCCCATAATTTGTGTGCCGTTGACACCACCTCAAAAGAGAGCAAGGCAACTTTGGCGCAGACAACATGTCGCCTGGAATCCAGATGAATGGAGGCGTGTAATGTTCACTGATGAGTCCAGATTCTCTCTAAACAGCTATTATCGTCGTGTCTTTGTCTGGAGAGAGGTAGGAACCAGAAATATGGTTGAAAGGGATCCCTAACAGAAGCCAATGTTTTATGGTCTGGGCTGGAATCTTCTTGGGCGGTTGCACAGCACTCCATATTTTTCGGCAAGGAACCCTGACTGGACAGAGGTATCGGGACGAGATCTTGGCAGCATATGTGATGCCTCAAGCATTGGAAATGGGAGAAAACCTTCTTCTAATGGATGATAATGCCGTCCACATAGGGCTGGTGTGGTCGACACCTTTCTCCAAAACCATGCAATTGCTCGGATGAATTGGCCAGCTCGATCCCCAGACCTAAATCCCATTGAGCATGTATTGGACAACCTAGGACGGCGGATCTCATCCCTCCAACCCCCTCCTAGAAACACTCATGAGCTAGAAACAGCCTTAAAACAAGAGTGGGCGTTGATTCCACAGGAGCTGATAAACTCTCTAATTTTTAGTATGGGTCACCGATGTAGAGCCTGTCTATCAGTTAAAGGCGATCACACCCCATATTAACAACAATATCTAAGATATTTATGCACTGACTGCAAGAAGATCATTGATTGACCGGCTAATTTGCATAAAATACGGGTTAGAATTCTTTGATTTCGGGTATTCTAATCAATAATGGAATAATAAATTTGTGTATAAAATTTCATTGATAAATGTTCAATAAAATTTGAGATAAATGAAAAAAAAAGTGGTTCCTTTAATTTTGCGGATCAGTGTATATTATTGTATTTTATTATTCTATAATATTGCACGAAAATGCCATAAAAAGAAATGGAAAAATAGACGAAAATGTATTTTGCTAATTCACATAAGAAGTTTCGTATAGTCATTCTTATATTCAGTCTAAATAAATTATTCATAAAATAATCCCTGATGCTATTTTTTAAATAGAATATTTATTTTAAAATATATCATACAAACAAAATAGGTAATAATATTTTTTTAAAATAACTAAATAGGCGAGAGAGAAAAATACCATAAGAAGAGCAAGATTTAAGATATATAGTTAATGGTAAAAAATAAAGATATATTTTCATTGAATTATTATATTGTACACAAAATATTTCTTTTCACATATAAATTCTCATAAGATTGTTTAAAACACTATTTACTAAAATATAAACCAATAAAAGAATAGTTTTTGTTAAGCAAACAGATGGCGAATAAACGCCCTCTGTTATTTAGAGGGAAAATGGAGTAAATTGTCGTTTGGCGTGACAATTTCCCGCCATTTTGTGATAAAATTCTTTTGAAGAGAAACACAATTTCGGCCAATCCGCCTTTTAAATATTCAATACACGGTTTTGAACTCGTTTTATGTGTATTGGCATATTTTTATATATTTACTCTATTATTTGTGAATTAGATAGAATATTTTTTTTTCAAAATATCAATTTGTTGGAAATTTGATCGTATCTTCAAAAATGTACGTTAAATATATTAAATATAGTTTTTTTAATTCGAGGAAAAATTTATTCAAATTTTGATTTATACGATTATCTCTCCCCATAAATATAAAGAATGTTTTCAGAAATTAAGAGACTTTTCAAAAACATAAAGAAAAATTTGAAAATTAAAGGATTAAAATTTCAAAAATATAAAGTCCCCTACACTCGAGGGAAATGGCAACTTCCGTGATGTTTACTTTGAACCTATAAACATCAATTAAAAACACAGTTATAGAAATTTAAAAAAGTTATAGAAATGACTAAAGGTTAAACTGGTAGGCATCTTGTAGTAGAAATATAGAAAAAAATCACGTTATATTGAACTTTAACTTTATTTGAGATATACAATGTCTAAAGTAGACCAATTTCAAATAAAATAAAAGTATTTAGATCAAAACTAAAAATATCTATAGTAAATTTGTTAAAATATTTTAAAAATCAAATGATACCGTTCAGAAATGAAAATGTTGTTATATATAAATGAAAAATGTTGTCATTAACTTGTAAATGTTGAAAAAAAAGAATAGTAAATCAATGATCTTGAAATACTTTTAGACTGACAACACTGTAATATAAAAACGAGAACAAAGGAGTGTTTTGTTTACAAAATTAGTAATTGTAATGTAAATTGTTAAATGTTCTTTTCTCTCTCTCTTTGAAAATAATAAATTTAAAATACTTTCTTAAAAGGTAAAATTGCCTAATTCTTTAAAACCACTTCAGCTGTAAGTAAACTTGTTATTTGTTGTTTCATTGTCTGAACCATAAGATATTCCCAACAGTAAAATGTTATCATTAAAGTGTAAAATATCTTAAAATTGAAAAACCTATATACGTAAAAGAATTTTTAAATATCTAATCAAAATAAAAAAATGTTCCCTTATTCAAGCCAAAAATATATTTCGAAATATAAAAATATAATCAAATAAATAATGCTTCCAGGGCTAAGTTTTTTGCATACCTTTTTATTTTCTCAAGCTTTTTTTTAATCAGCCCTTCGACGTGAGAGTATCACATTAACTGAACTAAACGTCGAATTTCGGCGAAGGGCTGATAAACCCGAAATCTTGTTAAAATAAAAAAAAAGTTATACAGGAAACTTAGCCCAGGAAGCATTATTTATTTTATTTAATTATAGGTCGGGAGGAGAACGTTCATATTGAAATCAAAATGTCCTAAATGAAATCAAAAAGTACAAAAAAATATATTCAAATTAAAAATTGAGAAAAACTAATATTACTGTTGAACATTAAAGTAAAATAGGAAATATCAATTAAAATATGAAGATGCTAAAGTGTATATGTCATTAAAGTGTAACATCTTATCTTAAAAGTGCAAAACTTATATATGAAACTAGAAAATTTTACATTTTTAAAGAAAAAAAAAAAAACGATATCATAGATGATAGATCTTTATTTTTGCTATATAAGTAATTTAACATCTAAAAATATATATAAGGTTTATGCACCAATTTATTGTGACATTAAAAATTATAATCTATTATAAAATTGTAGAAAATATTTTAAAATACCTTTTCGTCTCTTCAAATTAGAGAATAATGAGATAACGAGAAGGAACGATTTTTTAAAATATTGTCCTTTCCTAATTTGTTTTTTAAAACACAAAAAAAAGTATAATGAGACAATGATTGGTTGAGAAAAATCTTTAACGTCATCTTAAATAAGATTATTTTATTTGTTGGGTATAATTTAAAACCTATTTATCAGAGAAAATGGTACATTAATGATTAGATCGAAATTGAAATATCTCTTTTTTATAATAAAGCGATTTTTTATTGGAAAAATATTAATATGAAATAATAGGTTACGCACGTGATACTTTTTCAAAGAATGTATATATTTAAATTCAGAGGACTCTCTATCCAAAATTTTAGTTTAGAAAATAATATAATAAAGAATATTAATTAAGAAAACAAACGAAAGTTGCAGGCCTTCTTTAAAATTTTGAATTTATAATTAGTGCTTTAGGCAAATTTTTTTTTTTCACATTTAAGGTTGATTAAAGAGTAAATATTCAAAATTTTAAAAAGTTAAATTAAGGTAGAAATTTCATAGAGAATAATAGGTTCAAGCAAAAGTTAAGATAAAAGAGGACAATACTGTTCAATTAAAAATATTTTGAATTAAAAAAACTTTTTATACGATATATATTCATTTATAATATTATATATAAAATTTATTTTAAATAATATTGGAAAATAGATATTTCCACTTAGAATATTTTTAAAACAAATCATTTTTGTTTTTCGTTCTTATTTAAATTTTAATAATATTGGACCATGTGTGTGTGTGTGTGTTGTGAATATCAAACGAAACTTGAAATATCGCTTTGATTGAGTGTTTTGGATTTTAAATGACGCAAAAAATAAAAAAAAATGTGAATAAATAGCCATAAATAGGGAGTTAAAATAATATATTTGGAAATATAATATCGTTATATATAACCGAATAAAAAATCATTTTTTTTAAATTAATAAATACTACTAAATGGTATATATATTGTCAGTTTTGTTGTAAATTTGTGAAAAATAGAGAAACTTGGTGTATAATAATTCTGGTAAAACAAAATTTATTTTCATGCTACAGACCACTAATGGACTCTGACAGTAACTAATGAAGATATTTGAAGAAGAGCAAAAACCGGATACTCCTTGTTGGGGTATAAAAAGGAATTAGGTAGATACGGTCCATGTTCTGAAAGGTTCTTTCGGAGTTAATTTGGTTCTCGCTTTGAAGGGCTACTGGAAAAGAAAAGACCGAAAAGAATACGAACAAATGACTCAAGAACTGAAGTAGAGAGAGCTGCAGCTATTGATGAATAAGGTTTATGGATAGAGGAAGAAATGAAACTTTGTAAATGTCAGCCATTAACCCAGAGACCACACACATCTGATTATATATATATATATATGAAGGTCGCCTCTCTGGTTAAAATAGACGTCAAAACAAGACGTCATCTATTGACTGTGAAGATTCCATTTGATCTCTTGTGGATCTTTTATGGAATGAAGCCCTCCGTGAACTGACGAGGCCATATCTCGAAACCATGGTCTCCAGATGGGCGCTTGTCAGTTTGCCAAAGCTGGTGTTGTGGCTTCGTCACCGATTCGAGGCCGCCTTTTTGCGGCGACGATCAATGGAAGGCGTCTTGTTTTGAAGTCAATTTTGACGGGAGAGGTGTGTGACAGTAATATAATATTGGGAGTACAAATAAGTTTTGAGGGATTTGCAAAAGAAGCCACAACAAATATTATATAAATAGCATCGGACCTTGTAAGGTTTCATGTTAAGGCTTCATCATTTCCCCAAAAAAATCAGAAGTCTTTTCACTCAAGTGTAAGGAACTATTTTTTTTGGTGCTCTAACCATGTCAACCTTTTTGCCAACAAAACACAATTTGCGGGAAGCGCTGCTTTTTTGTTTTAATTTGAAGAAAAGTGCAACTGATGGACATCGATTGCTGTGTGAGGCATATGGTAAACATGCTCTATCAATAAAATCATGTGAGTACTGGTTTCGGCGTTTCAAAAGTGGCGATTTTGACACCAGAGACAAAGAACGCGGAGGGAGGCCAATAAAGTTCGAAGACGCTAAGTTGGAGGCTTTATTGGACGAAGATTCAAGCCAAACTCAAGAGGAGCTCGCTGAAACCTTGGGAGTGACTCAACAAGCGATTTTGAACACTTCAAAATGATAATTTTTATATATTATTAAAATATTTAAAAAAACATTTATACCCTTCAAAAAGTGTGAGAAGCGTGGATACTAGAAGCACTTTAATCACAAATTAGTAAAAAAAAAAAAAAATCACAAAGTTGTATATGAATTTTTTTAAAAGTTTTTTACAAAGTTGTATATTTATTGCGAAATTCTTAAGAACAACCCTTTTAATGCCAACGTGCACAATGTGTTTATTAACCGAACATTTATAAATATAAAATTTTCAATATGGAGCTTTGCATGGTTATATATTTATCTATCGAAATATTGGCATTTTGTAATAAATAAAATGTTTTGTTTTATTTTAGATCCAAAATATGCCTCTCTTTTAATTAATATATATTTATATAATATCATAATATATATATAATATAATAATAATGCATATTTCTAATATATTTAACAAATCGACATGATTAGACAACTGTTTAATACAATATCTTTTCCATTTGCATGAAATTTACCTGTAAATCATAGAATTTTATCTTTTCAAAATTTATTACCAATATGGCAGATATATGTTATATACCGTTTTAACAATACTATATAATTCTATTTAAAAAAACATGAAAATATATTTTTCACTATTAATACACCAATAAATAAAATATTTAAAATGTTCTCCGAGTGAAATATTATCATTTTTCGTAGATTATATATCGACTAAAATTCCCTGCCTATTTAAAACGACCAAGCCATTATTCTACTTAGAATTTGAATGAATATTTAAACAGACTTAAAAAAAAGGATATTTCATGCCAAAACTCTGTGGTAATAATCATCATATTTTAACCTCAACTTTCCATTTTGGACTAAACGATCCTGGTTTACGAGAAACTTTTATTACCCTACTGCGAAATCTTATCTGAGTTCGTTTCCAGTTCGTCTGAAACTTTATTATTAGTATTTTGAAAATGTGTTCTGCTTTTATTTTGTTATTTTAATTGAAAACTATATTTTTATTATGGTGTTTTCTTTCTGCTATTTATTTTTCAAATCCAAAATGTTTCTGTAAAATTAAAAAAAGGAAAATTTATTTAATAGAATAAAAGGAATTAAAAATAATTTATCAATTATATATTTTAAAAATAATTATATAAAGTTTATATAATTATTGATGAAAGTTTATATATGAAAAGTTGGGTATATATCTATATATTTAAAAACTATAACATAATAACCCTAACGGAAATTTTATAATTGATTTAGCTTAAGGATCAATCAATATAAAATTTACTTATAAAATCATACAGAGCCTATATCACTTAACTACATATTTCCCAAAATTAAATGTAAAATTTCATAAATGTTACATTCTAATATTCTATATGGAGCTCTCTAATGATGATTCTAATATATGAGGTGAAAATATCAGACTTCCAGGGATAAGTTTATTTAAAAAAATGTTTTATTCATATCTTCTACAGGAGAAACAAAAGTACATATCCTATATAATAACATATGAAAGGTTTAAGGGGTAAAATTCTGATATCTAATTCAAATCAAAGAATTTTCATGATGGGTTTCCTTTTTCTTTATTAGAAATGCTATCTTTCAAGCGAGAATCTTTCTTCGACAGGGGCTCAAATAAAACATTGAACATTTAAAACTAGAACTGTGTTTAGGAAATGAACGAAAGTAACGTAGTCTCTACTCCCAATTTGACTACTAAAGACAAGGTGCATCTCTAAATTAAATCTTGATCTATTTTGTTCCTCAAAGATAAATAATCGGATAGAAAACTATTGAATGCGTCTTAAAAAAAAACCGAATCATCGGAATGAGAGATCGTTTATAATGCACCGACAACAGCCTAGCTGGGCGGAGGACATGAAATATGGCCGGTAATTACATTGTGACATCAGCTGATTGATCATCTCCCTCATTGGTTCCTTCAAAGCCTAACGTTACGGCCGTCTACTGTTGTGATTGGCCGCTGCCTTAGCTTATAATTACTTGTTTAGAATTACCTAGCGGTCTGGTAAATGGAGCTAACCATTTATCCTCTCTTTAAGATTTTATTTCAGAAATATTCAATGATGGATTTCTTTCTCGGCTTGTTACGCCTCGATGAATACCGTGAAACTGTTCAGTAAGGACTGGGATCAAAGTGGAGATCTTTTGTGAGGCCTGCGTGTCTGTTATAATGAAGTAATAATATATGATATGTTTATATATTTAATCTTTAATTACATAATTTATCATTCCTTAATTATTTTCATTTTGATAAACAAGTTTTTAATTATTTCACAAATAAAACGGAGATATTGACTATCGCTATTCCACAAATAAAACGGAGATATTGAGACTCTCATATTTATTTCTATTTCCAATAAACTAGTGTATTAGCCCGTCGCGAAGGATATTTTTAAGAATATTTACATCGTGGACTCGAATATTCACGAAAATTAACCTGTCACAATTATATATCCGAAATAAAATACTAAACCTGTTTCAAAGCGCATTTAAAGCTTTTTCAAAATACAAATAATGTAAAAAATAAATCATCAGCCAGATAGATGGCAGTGAACCATCAGCTACATCTAGCCATCTTTCATTAATGTAGCACCCTGTCCACTTTCTAGCTGCTTTAAACTCTTCTTAATAAATAAACTCGCCAAGTAAAAGGTTGCAAAATTTAAGCTAGAAAGTGTTTCTAAAGAATAAAATATAGTAACATATAATAATTTATTAGGTATCATATAAAAAGCACTGATATTTGATTATTATTTTAATTATTTCCCCATAAAAATATATTTTTATATATAAATTATAAATCCATATATGAAAATTCGAAACTATTATAGACGCGTATTATACGCGTCTATAATAGTTTCGATTTTTCATAACAGATGGCGCGCTAATGCATCATAACATCCATATATATAACTTCAGATTTAAAATTAACTATACTCAACTATATATATAAATATTTAAAATGGTAAATATTTTATTTTAAAAACATTAATACCCAGTATATTTTTATTTGCCCAATACCCTATGTTTAAACACAATATAAATATTCAGAAATATATTTTTTCGATTTATATACCTATATTTTAAAATAATTAAGCCATACATATTATTTTCTTAATCCCACTATTCTAAAAGATTTACACATTTTCTCAATCCTAATGACGATGTAAGTATGCAAAACCTTAGACACCTAGATCGACAGAGAGTATGTTAATTTTAATTTCGTTTTTTTTTAATGCATTGTCATCATTATTGTGTCTCCTTCTTGCATTTTCAAATAATAGATGTCCTAGAACAATAAAGGACAAAGTGACCAATCTCGTTTCCTATTGCCCTCTGTAACAAAATACACTAACACCAAACTGTATCATCGAACTATATACAAACCTCTAACAGCCCCCTTATCAGAGACAAACATTAACCTTTAACATTTTTTCAGTTCTACAAAGCTGCTGAAGGGTTTAAAAACGAACAAATTTTATTAACTAGGGTTGCTATATTAAATATTCCTATTTTTATCTCTTTTTATTTAACTTCTATTATTTCACTGGGGGGGAATAAACATGGATTTTGAAATATTAAATATACAGGGTGATCCAAAAGTCCCGCACAACTTTAAAAATTAATAACTCCGCGAATATTTGCGCTAGAGCAATGCGGTAAACACCATTGTGTTCAGGATGCAATGGGATTTTTTATGGCAAATAATGAAAAATCCGAAATTGATTTTAGTTACAACTTTATTCGCTAGATGGCGCTCTACCAGAATCAGAGATTCAGCGGCCAAATTGTTTGATAAATTGAAAAATATAACTGAACGATACGTATTTTTCCTTTTTGAATACAAGGAAAGAGCCCTAATAATATCAAATGATAAATTAATAAAACACCATTTCGCCAAAAGTTAGAAGAATTGGTTGACGATTTTTAAATACAATCTGAGATATGTAAAATAGGTATATGCAAATTAAAACATGTAGCAAAAAATATTTATATTTTAGATGGAGTTTTGTGAAATAAATTGAATGTTTGAAAATAACTACTGATATCAATACACGATTTTAGAAATGTTAATATAGTACCAAAAATTATGATGGCACTACTAATAGGATTTCGTGCTATAAGGAATGTATAGTTTCTTGACTAATTGGCGACACTTGACTATTTAACTGGATATTTGTCATGAGTTAAAAATGAAATATAGAAGGGAGTGACAAAATATATTTGTCGTACTTTATTCCAAATATCCTATGGGTTTGTCAAATGTTATCATTGTTTATTATACTGTATATAATTTTGAAAATGTATCCCCTCAAAAAAAAATCATTTTTAAATCGACCTTTTGCGTTGAAAAACGTGGTAGTAAAATCATTTTGAATTATTTTTTGCGCAAAATATCTAAAGTTGAGGGGGATACAGAGATTATTCCTTATGCTATTTCTTTTAATGAGCGAAAAGCGATAAACTAAACATAAGGGGTAAAATTGTGTATACCAGTGTTATTCGAGAAGTTATAACACTTTGGCCTGCACGACATAATATAAAATGTGGGCAAATGACAAACAAAAAAAATTACTGCTTACAGAAAAAAAAGAGTCAAGATATGAGGACAGCATTTATTATTCCCATAACCCAAAACAAAGACCTGAAAAATATAACACATGAGGTAACTGCCTTCTCTCTTGTATTAGGTCACGATCCTTGCTCAATGTGGCGCCCTTCATTCTCAAACACCGCCTGCAGACGATAGATGACAGAATGGTCACAATTAAATAGTTGAAATTTATAAAACGTGCCATCTAATAGAAGCCTTCAACATGGCCAATGTGGTAGGCCGTCATCGATAAAAACGCGACTTAATGTACCCCCATAACCGAAATTGTAAGGCGTCAAGTCTGGTGATATTGGAGGCCACTGGTATATAAAGTGGCGACTTATCAACGAATTCCACCGAAAGTATCCTTCAGCAATTGTTTGGCACCGCGGGAGATATGAGGAGGTCCTCCATCTTGCATGAATGTTATTTCGCTTAGTGCTTGTCTGTCCTGCAATATGGGAATAACCTTTTCTCTCAAAAGTTGAATATAACGTTCACCAGTTACAAAAACGGTTTTAAAAGTTCTTCCATTGATTTTTTCAAAGAAAAATGGCCCAATAATAAAAGAAGAAGTGAACCCACACAAAACTGTAACTCTGTGCTGATGAAGTGGTATTTCTGTAAAAATCCTAGGGTTTTCTGTTGCCAAAATGAGGCAGTTTTGAATGTTAAATTCTCCCTTTAGATAAAAGTGAGCATCATCTGTTCTTAGAACATTTGACAGCCAGTTTTCATCAATATCAATTTGCCGGAAAACCCATGCAGCGAATTCTTGAAGCTTCTCAAAATCGCTGACTTTCAACTCGTGAAAACTTTGAATTTTGTTAGGATATTTTTATAGAAAAATTCTAAATGTGTGTTCTCTCCAAACTGTTCCATACGAAATCCCCGTTTGTCGAGAAACTTGTCTAGCACTTACTTCTCCATACGTGGATAACGTTTCAATAGCTTCAGCATTCTGCAAAACCGTAACAGCCACTGACTTGCATGTCGATTTTCTTCCACTCCGAGGTTTTGCTTCCAGAGATCCAGTTTCCTCAAAACTTTTAATCAATCGCTTTAGAGAGTAGCAACTCATTGGTCCTTTACCGCTTCGAATATCTTTAAAGGAACGAAACGCTCATAAAGCTTCAGTGGCAGATTCTGAATCACAATTGAAAAAATTCACCAAGAGTGCTTTATCCTGTAGTGACGGCATTCCAGGGGGATGGGGAGAAGTTCGACCACACCTCCTTGCGGTCCCCCCTGGACCCTTGGAATATTTGACCAAATTCTGGCTCGTTTCCAAGATGACTAACGTTGCAAAGGCACCCATTTTCAAATAAATAGCAAAACTGATATATCCAGTAATGCTACCGCGTCCGGGGTAACCGCCGCGTCAGGAGCTGCAGCTCGAGTTCATGATGAGAAATCTACTACGAGGACACAATTCAATCTACTACAACTCAATATAAATGGTACCCAGAGGAAAATAAAGAGCTGACTCGTCTTCTCTGTGACAACAATGTACATATTAATTGTCCTCAGGAGACAAAATTGAATCAGAATCTGAGATTCAATATCAAATATTATACAACACTACGAATGGACAGACCGGGAAAATTCGGAGGAGGACTTGCCGTTTTGATTAGAACTCTAGAAATCAAATTTAAGGAAATCGCCTATAATCAGAGTAAGCCTAGAGAAAGCACGACAGAAGCTCAGGCAATAGAAATCTATCTTACAGATAAAACAATTCCAATCATAAATGTTTATCACCACGATAATACTAGCATCAATACAGGCTTGATAGAGACATTAAGTGAAGCGTCTTCGGATATCGCAATCATACTTGGTGATTTTAACGCCGAAAGACCAACTTGGAGATCACCTGTCCAGGATAACAAAGGTCAGCAGGATGAGGACATGCTAACCGACCTCGATCTTACGCCGTTAAATAACGAAAAGAACACCTATCTATCCAAGTTTACAGGCACAGAATCCGCAATAGACATCACAGCGATAAATTACAACATCGCACCCACAACACAATGGAAAATTCTGAAAAGTGCAATCAGTGACCACAGACCAATTTTAACAACCCTAAAATTCAAAATTGAGAATTTTCAACAGAATAAAAGAACACTGGAAAAATATTTACAGAAAAGCTTGGAGAACTGTGCAACGAAGAATTAAATCACAGAACGATTGACAAAAAATTGGAAAAATTCTCTTTGAACATATCCAAAGCTGCAAAAGTATCGATACCTAGAGGTAGACGTAAAGACCTGTGAATACTTTACTGGAAGGACCACAATATTGAGGCAATGATTGCAGAGAGAGACAATAAAAATGAACTTCTTAAAACAAATAAAACAGAAGAAATCATAAAGGAACTAATTGAAATTAGTCACAAAATATATAGAACAAGAAATTTGGATATTCAAACAAGAAAAATGGGCAGGATTCTGCGAAAAAAATGGATCCAAAAAAGGAAAGCCATCACTGAAATATAATTAGTGTTATAAAACAATCAAAACCAACACTAATCCTCCAATACTCAAACCGAAATGAACAGCGAGAACGAACAAACAGATGGCTGTCATAATTGCTGAATATCTTTCAAGCACTTCCAGACTCAGCTATACGAATGAAGGCAGGACTCTAAAAAAATAATATAAACAAGTTAGTTAAACAAGCAAGGAATTACCATCAACCATCAATAGGAAAGTTAAATCCAATATGTCACCTGGAGATGCTCTAATCTTTGGTCAAATGATTAAACACTTTGGAGCCGAAGCAAAAAATCAACTCCTACGAATACTGAACATTTCATGGAAAACTGGTAAACTACCAAAGAATTGGAAGATATCAATTATAGTGCCAATACTGAAACCAAACAAAGATGCTAAGGAATGCAAGAACTATCGGCCAATTGCTCTTACCAGCATACTTTGTAAAATAACAGAATGAATTATCCACTCTAGGCTCATAGTCTGGCTCACTAACAATAATAAAATAAACTTCTACCAAACTGCCTAAAGATCCAGACACTGTACAACTGATAAACTGTTCTACTTCTGTCAATCAATAATAGATTTCTAGGAAAAACCGCCAAAGAAGACAACGGCCGTATTTCAGGATATGACCTCAGCTTTTGATCGAGTGTTGAAATTATTTGAAAGGCTGCACAACATCGGAGTAAGGGGAAAAACCTTAATCTGGATTGCAGACTTCTTAAGGGGAAGAAGGATAAAGGTTCGGGTCAATGGAACATTTTCCAAGGACCGAAGATCATGGGCTGGTGTACTTCAGGGATCTGTGCTCAGTCCTCTACACTTCTCGCTATATATTAACCGTTGTTTATGTAAATAGATGAATATTATTTGTATTATTTAAAGCCTCATTATGTAAAAATATATGTATATATAAATTGGACATTTGTTGTTGGCCATGGTCAAGTTTGAGCTCTTGTACGTCTAATTACGACACAACAAAAGTGACGACGAGGATGCGCGATCTACAGAGCCAGTAAAAGGCTGAGCAAAACGGTGTCTATGCAAGTATAACAACTACATCTTTTAAACAAATCTTACTCTCGGATTATGGAGAGGAAAAATAGGAAAATGGGTTAAGATTACATCTTTTAAACTATCTGGATCGAGAAAACAAAGGAGTAGAAAAGATCAGCATGACAAGTTCAAAGTTAATAGTACCTTTTAGATGCTATAGCCCAGTGGAGGACACTTCGATCTTTTTGTACAAAAATTTGAGGCTTTCTTTTTGGCATCTGAAGGAGGAGATTAAAGTGCTGATTTTCACCTCGCTACCAGATTCTGAAATTTGAAGCAGGGAAACGACATTTTCTTCCTGGTCTAATGAGAGATCAACCCTATGATACTATCATTCAAAGAATTAAGCTGCATTTGGATCCAAAGAAGAAAGTGATACCACAGCGATGCAGATTTTTAAAGAGAATTCAACAGGAAGGAGAATTAATTTCGGAATATCTTAGAGAATTGAAACATTTGGCAATAAATTGTAATTTCGTCCATATGTTGGGAACCATGATGCGAGACCGTTTTGTGGCTGGAATCAAGTCGGAAATCCTGCAAAAGAAGCTAATACAAGAGGACGACGATGTCACCCTGGATAAAGTTTTTTTGCAGTGGCGACCTCGTTCGAATTGGCGGAGATAAATACAAGAGAATTACAAGATGAATTAGTGGCCAAGATATCCCCTGTGAACTGAAAGGATAAAAAGGGTGAGTACAATAATAGTACGGCGCAGTATAGACATTTCAGGCAAAGTGGCAAAGGCAAAATAGTGTGTTATAGATGTGGTGAAAGACATTCACACGTGGCATCTGTTTTACCTCATAGAACAAAGACTTGTTTTTAAATGTAATAAACTGGGTCATTTAAGTAGGGTCTGCAAAGCTAGTAAAAAATGTGGGGATGTAAATTTGTACAAGAGGACTCTATATATTCTGTACAGGGCGAAACTGATGCCACAATAAATTTAACAGTAGATGATTATTCTTTGTGCTTTACAATAGATACAGGAAGTCCAGTTACGTTAATACCTATAGATATTTATAAGAATTATTGGCAAGGTAAAAGATTATTTCCAACAAATTTAAGATTAAAATCCTTTTGTGGTAAATCAATAGAGATTATAGATCAAAGAAATGTTTTTGTAAAAGAAGCCAACCAATATTTACGATTAATAGTTGTGAATGAAAAAATCCAGGTAATTTTATTAGGAAGAGAATGGCTTAAACAGTTGAAACTTGATTATTCTATATTGTTTAGCATTAAAATTTTAAATAATGAATATAATAGAAATATACTTAAATATATAAAAATTTGATGGATAGGTATGCAGATTTGTTTAACAAAGATATGGGCTGTCTAAAGGACGTTAGAATAAATTTTAATTTAAAAAAGGATGTGACTCCTGTGTTTTGTAAGGCCAGAAGTTTACCTTTCTCTCTAAAAAACAAAGTAGAGAATGAAATTGATCGTTTAGTGAATTCTTGCATTTTATAACCTATAGTTCATGCATATTGGACCGCTCCAATAGTACCGGCATCAAAAAAGGATGGTAGTGTAAGGATATGTGGTGATTTTAGATGTACAGCTAATAAAGCAATAGAATTAGATAGGTATCCCATTCCATCAACTTTATTCAACTTTATTCAACTGTAAATACAAAGCGCGATGTCCCGCCAAGGACACTGACGCCCAAAGGAAAGCAATACAAGAGAGAGAGAGAAGGAGAATCTATTTATATATCCAAAAACATATGCTCAAGGCATTTTTATCGATCGATGAGATCTTTTCAAAATTATCTAAAAGCACCGTACTTTCGACTCTAGACCTATCACAGGCTTACTTACAAGTAATGTTAGCGGAAGAAGCCAAAAGTGTTGTTGATATAAACACAACAAAGAGGTTGTTTTCTTATAAAAGACTACCATATGACGTAGCGGTAGCACCAAATAAATTTAATGGGATTATGGAAGGCCTATTTTCTGATTTGCCAGGTGTGGCCTGCTACATAGATGATATTTTGGTTGCAGGAAAAGACTTTGAAGATCATAAACAAAAGTTGGATCTAGTGTTTAAATGATTGCTAGAAAAAGGTTTAAAGTTAAGCAGATATAAATGTAAATTTAAAAATAAATCGGTGGAATATTTAGGGTTTAAAATGGATAAATATGGACTGCATCCCTTATAAAATAAAATTAAAGCAGTGATAGAGGCGCTTGAACCTAAAGAATGTTTCGCAATTGAGATCTTTCATAGGACTCTTAATTTATTATTATAGATTCATAAAGAATATAGCAAACATTTTAGCGCTATTCTATCAACTTTTGAATAAAAATTGTAGATGGAATTGGACGAAAAAATATCGAATGTTATTTTGAAAATGTAAATCATTATTAATAGACTATGGACTAGGCGTAATTCTGAGTCATAGAAATGATAGAAAGGAACGATGCCCTATAGCTTTTGCTTCTAGAACATTAACTGAAGCGGAAAAACGTTTCTCTCAACTAGAAAAGAAAGCGTTGAGCATAACTTTTGGCGTTGATAAATTCAGACAATACTTACTGGACGAAAATTTGTATTGGTCACAGACAACCGACCCTTAATTCATATATTTTCACCTGAGAAACCAATTCCCATATGTGCATCATCCAGAATTAAAAGATGGTCCTTAAAATTAGCTGCATTTAATTATACTGTGGAATTTCGAAAAACTAGTAATAATTCCAATGTTGACGCATTGTCACGTCTTCCTTTAGAATCGAGTGTCAGGGAGTCTCTTGATGAAGACCAGGTACTTCTTCTTAGGAAGTCGAATGAGATACCGTTCTCTTTTATGGAGGTGGCTAATGAGACGCCCCAAGATAAAATACTGTCTATAGTATTAAGGAATGTTAGAGAAGGCAACTGTGTGTGTGTGTGGAAATTCACAAGGGTACCGAGAGAAAACCCACTAGCTCCTCATTATAAGATCAATGAGGAATTAAGTTTGGAGTTTGGTTGTCTTCAATGGCGTGAAAGAGTGGTAATTCCCCCAAAATTAAGATCTTTATTTTAAATGACTTGCATGAAATACACATGGGGATTGTTAAAATGAAGATGATTGCCAGACGGTATTTTCTGGTGGCCAGGCATAAACAGTAACATCGAGGAGTTAACTAGAGAATGTAGAGTATGCCAAGAATCGGCAAGCATGCCCCCGGCTACCATCTCGGAATGGACTTGGCCCGAAAAACCGTGGCATCGACTTCATCTTGATCTAGCGGGTCCGTTCATGGGAAGAATGTTTTTGGTTCTCGTGGACGCATACTCAAAGTGGATAGAAATTTTTATCATCAAAGATATTACCAGAAAAACGATTATAAGTCATCTTAGAGAAATTCTCGCCAGAATTGGATTGCCCTAATTTTTTGTTACAGATAACGGAAGACAGTTTGTCTCCGGTGAATTCGAGCAATTTGCCAGAATGAATGGTATACGGCACACTAAGACCAGTCCGTATAATCCTAGTACAAATGGTTTAGCTGAGAGATATGTAAGAGAGTTTAAAAACCTTTTGAGAAAGAATAATGGGAAGGATGATTTAGAGACGAATCTACAAAGTTTCCTATTTGCTCATAGAGCATTCCCCCAAACTGTAATAAAGGAATTCCCCGGCGGAACTGCTAATGAAGAGAAGTTTAAGATCAAGATTCTCGAATTTAATACCAAGATGGGAAATTCGCGAGAGGTATTTCATGAGGCCGTAAAAAGGCAGGAGCAGTTTACTACAGGTTGCGAGGTTTATTTCCGCAACTATGCAACTGGACCTAAACGGTAAAAAGGTACCATTTTGAAATTATTGAGCTACCGTCACTACCTTATAAGTTGCGAGGGCGTCGTGTATAAGAGGCATATCAATCAATTGCGACCTGTGAGAAAGAAACAAGTGGAGACAAGAAATTTGATACTTCCTCGAACATCAGGAGATGGTGGAAGAAATAAAGTGAAGAGGAGGTTCCAGAGGTTACAGGAGGAGACTGCTTCTGTGCAAGTACCCTCTTGCACTCCTATACCAGGGCCTGTTGCTGTGCACGTGCCCTCTTGCACTCCTAAACCGGAGGCTGCCGCTGTGCAAGTGCCCGTCCGCAGTCCTAGACCTCAGAGAGCCAGGAAACCCCAAGACCGACTGGAGTATTATTAAGGGGGAGATGTGTTGTGTATGTATATAGATGAAGATTATTTGCATTCTTTAAAGTCTCATTATGTAAAAATATATGTGTATATAAATTGGACATTTTTTGTTGGCCAAACGAAAAGAATCTGAGGCTCTTTATTGGACACGACAAAAACAAAAACGGCATTCCAGAGTAAAATAAATCATCAGAGATAGATAAATATTTTTCAAATGAATTAAAATAAATATAATCGATACTGAGAGAGAGTTGAATTTAAAAAAATAGAAAATTATTATTTTCGAAATATAAATAGCTGAGAGGATTCCAGCAAACCGCATCTGATATATCAGTTTTTTTTTTTGCTACATGTTTTAATTTGCATATACCTATTTTACATATCTCAGATTGTATTTAAAAATCGTTAACCATTTCTTCTAACTTTTGGCGAAATGGTGTTTTATTAATTTATCATTTGATTATATTAGGGTTCTTTCCTGGTATTCAAAAAGTAAAAATACGTGTCGTTCAGTTATATTTTTCAATTTATCAAACAATTTGGCCGCTGAATCGCTGATTCTGGTAGGGCGCCATCTAGCGAATAAAGTTGTAACTGAAATCAATTTCGAATTTTTCATTATTTGCCATAAAAAATCCCATTGCATCCTGAACACAATGGTGTTTACCGCATTGCTCTAGCGCAAATATTCGCGGAGTTATTAATTTTTAAAGTTGTGCGGGACTTTTGGATCACCCTGTATATTATAGACAAGGTACTTTAATTAAATTCCCGGAATTTTTATGAAAAAAAAAATAAATAAAAACAATACACTGGATCAAAATGAAATTTTATATAATAATATTCGAAATAATCCTCTTCCGCAACTACACACATATGCCATCTCGCTTCCCAATTTACGTAGTATTTTTTATAGCCGTTTTTTTTTTTCAAGCTTCTGAAGAACTTCGGCGATTTTTTTTGTCTTCTCGAACTAGAATCGCTGTCTTTTAAGAGATATTTTCAATTTTATTGTATAGAAAAAGTTAATTGGGGTGAGATACGGTGAATATGGGACATGAAGAAATATAGAGATTTTATTCTCTTGGCTCAAATATTCAAAACAGTAACAGCCGAATGGGATTTGGCGTTGGTTGAAAACTCAAAACGTTCCGAACTTCGTTTCCAATTGCAGAAGGTCGTTAAGAAAGGAATGAAAGAATCCCAACCGTCATAGCCGAATGTTCTGCTATGGCAGTGTATTACTTCTAACCTTTTTCTGCACAATTTGGTTGATGTTTTCTTTTTTATTCTCTATAGGTCTTCTAAATCTTGAATCATTTTGGATTGAGCTTCGTCTGTTATTAAAACGGCTATGCCACTCAAACTGTGGTTTTCTTTAGGCATATCTTACCTTTCTAACATTAACAAGGTTTCTCTGTAACTGGAATTTATTTTTCCATACAGAAATGAAAGCCTATCTGTTGCTCCGATATTTTAGGCATCAGCAAATCGCTGATATATATAACACGCTAATAGCAAACACAAATTAATATTAAGAAAAAGGCATTTCCTTATCGTGCAACTGAAAGTTGCTGATGGCTTGCGCCATCTGTCAGAATAAATATAAACTATTCTTAAAAAGCGTGAAAGGTTTCTTTCGCCTTATGATTTCGCGCTTTTTATGAACTTGTTCCAGGTGATTATATTACTCAAGATAAACTATTCTGTTGATATATATATAATATATATTTTTAATTATTCCAGAAATGCCCAGATTGTCCAGATTTCTTGATTAATCAAGAAAAGCTACCCACGTAAGCGTTTCGGGCTGATGATCCTCGTCAGCGTGGTGCAAGCTATACCTCAACGACCAAAAAACTGGTCATTCAGGCATCCTGAAAAATCATGAAACGGGAAGTTAAATTAATTAATGAGAACGTAAAAATATTTATAAATAAGAATATTTGTGGTTTTTAAGCTTTAATTCTCATGGGGTTTGTGAATACGTGCTCTCTGTCTTTTGGTTCACGCTTAGAATTTTGAAAATGAAATCATTCAGGGAATTCAATGAAAGAGAGAAAGTACCTTTTTAAAAAATATATAATTAAATACATTTTTATTTTTGCCCTTCCCCCCCTTTTTTTCAAAGATTCAACTTAAAAATAAATCAAATAAACGTTGATTCACCCTGTTCCCTGTAATTTAGCCAACCCATTTTCTTGATAAATCGAGAAGGCCAACAGTCCGAAACGCGTTCGTGGATGGCTTTTCTTGATTTATCAAGAAAATGGGTTGGCCAAATATCAGGGAACAGGCTAAATCAACTTTTAGTTGATTTCTGTTCTACTAGATGGCGCTCTGCCAATTGAAGATGTAAATACAGATGAATTTTTAAAATATCAGATTTAAATTAATATTCATGCTTTCTAATTTACTCTTTTTAGTTAAATTTTTTCATGTTTAAATCTCCCCGGAGAAAAGCTCTTACATGGACTAAACATGTCTTAAAGGTGTGATATTCTCATCAATACAAATGCCAGGCAAATGGAAGTTTGTTACTCTTCGGGAAAGCTACTAAGGTATCTATTAATAAATTTCACATATATTTATCAAGTTTTTTTTTTTTAACATCTAAATAATTTCTAATTTATCGCGTGAGATATTGAATAAATTATAAAAAATAAAGAATTTCACGTGCCTCGCAATAAGTCATTTCAATAATTTATTTAATATTCGCGAAAACGCCTGTGGAAGAGTAATTTAAGTCGAAAGCTTGCGAAGTTCAATAAAATATTGAAGAGACTTCTTGTGGAGTACGTGAATGGTGAAATTTATCTTTCTTATCTTTACATCATAGCTTAACTCATAGCGAATGTTTCAAGGTAAACTTTCTACTACTGTGTGTGTGCTACTTCTCTCTTCTTATCCTCAAATTCTGAACAAATAATTGAACAATATAATTATTTTGTCTTTCAAATTCTATTTATAATGATTTATTTGAATAAAAAGAAAGAAAGATAAATGTTAATTTAAATGCCTACTATACCTATATACCATGGTATACCATATGTGTGTGTGTGTGTGTGTGTGACAATTTTTGACAATTAAAAAATATTTATTGTCATCTTAGACAATATTATACATTTTCAATCATAGGGAGAGAAAAAGAAAAAAAGAAGATGAGAAGAGAAGAGAAATATATACAAATATGAAACATATTTTACAAGATGGTGATGGGAGATGGAGGAAGAAAACCTCGGCGCTGGAGGGTCCTGGACCAGGCGATGAGCGGGTCTTCCACTGCTTCTCCGAGCCCAACCTGTACAAAGTAGCGATAAATTCGCAACTTTGCCGACGCCAAGATGGAAAGGGCGTCGTCCTCAAGGCCGGACCCGCCGAAGATCCAAGCCTGCAGGTCAGGGGGCCGCCCTATGATGTTGAAGGCCTCTCTGATGAGAGGCCTGATGGAACGGCAGCACCAGTAACGGTGGCCGAGGGAGCGGTCGATGGACCCGCAGGCAGGACAGGAGGGGCCGACCGAGGCAGGATGGGCCGGATGGGGCAGGGCGTGGAGGGCCAACTTGAGGGCCGCGTCAGCCTCGTGGCCCGAGTGGGCGCAGCGCCGCAGCGAGGCCCAGTCGATCCTGGATGGTGGATTGATGGTGGGCGTCCATCTCGCCAGGAATCTGGAGATGGGCGTGGCGGCGAGGCGCGGACGATCCAGGGCCCGTCGGGCCGAGCGCGTCGTGAGGCCGTTGAGGAACGGCGTAGCCGTCCCACGCAGCACCACGGCCGCAGCTAAAGAGCTAGATGAGGGTGCAGACTCCGCCCCGAAGCCCACGGCGTTCTCGGAGGTCAGCCTCCGACGATGTTGAGGTCCAGTAGCTGAGCCGTGGGGACCGCCCGATGGTTGAGGCCCAGGATGTTAGAGGCCTCCTCCCACAGCTTCAGCAGCCGGAGACGGCGGGGCTGGAGACGGGTGCCGTCCGGTGGAGGGTGGATCCAGGCCTCACCGCTTTCTACCAGCCAGCTGAAGGCATTTCTGCCCCCGCGGAGCGCGGCTTGCACCCCCTTGAGGCAGGCTAGCTGGAGCTGGGTCGCCAGGTCGAGGAGGCCGAGGCCTCCGATGGCAACTGGCCTCGCCATGACATCGGCGGGAAGCCACGCCGTGTGGTCCTGTCCCCAGACGAATCTCGCCAGTCGGGCCTGCAGCTTGGCGATGGTCGGGGGTGATGGTAGGTATCCATGCAGGTGGTGCTGGATGACAGAGCCCACCAGCGTGTTCGCCGCTCTTGCTCGCCCGACGAGGGAGAGGCCGCGGGTGAAGGGCGTCCATTTGCGGCATGCAGTCTCCAGGAGGGCCAGGAGATGCTGCTCCCGGTGGGCGACGGTGCTCCTGGGGGCGATGTCGAGCCCGAGGATCCTGATGGAGGTGGTCGACCAGGAGGCGCCGAGAGGGGAGTCGCCGCGGTTGCGCCAGGCGCCGCACCAGAGGCCAGCGCTCTTCCGGAGGTTCACGCCAACTCCGGAGGCCTGCTTGTATTCTTCGAAGACGGTCGCCACCCGTTCGAAGTCTCCGTCGCGATGAAATAGGAGGACGATGTCGTCGGCGTAAGCGATGACATTGCCCACGCCGAGGGTCAACTCCAGGCGACGTAGCAGCGGCCCCGTGGCGATGCTGAAGAGTGCGGCACTCACGGCGCAACCCTGTCTTAGGCCGTTGAGGAGGGGGAAGGCGGTGGTGTAGAAGCCTCCTGCCCGGATGGTGGCGTCCGCCCCGGCGTATAGGATGTTGATCCAGGCCCTGAAGGCTGGCGGGAGGCGGAGGGACGTTAGCAGGGACTCCAAGAAGCCGCGGTCTAGCGAGTCAAACGCGGACTCCAGGTCTACGCCCATGACGGCCAGCGGCGAGCCCAGGGCGGTGGCCTCCTCGACGGCGTCCGTCACCATGGCGATGTTCCATGACGGGGACCTCCCGGGGACGGCGTAAGTCTGGCATTCCGGCACAAGGGTCCGCAGGTGGGGCTTGAGGCGCCGGTGAAGGATGGCGGCCAGGACCCTGTAGTCGGCCGAGGGCAGCGCGACGGGCCTGTAGCCGTTAAGGCCGCGACCTCCGCGAGCCTTGGGCACGAGGCAGATGGAGCTGCGCCGCGTCGACGGAGGCAGGGCACCGCGGAGCCGTGATGCCGCGAACACCCGGGCCAGAGCTTCCGCGAAGAAGTCCTCGCTGAAGGCGACGAGGAGCTCGCACGGCAAGCCATCCCAGCCGGGGGCCTTTCCGCGAGGGAGGTGCTCGATAGCGTTGGCGATCTCGCTGGGGCTGATGTCCGGCCGGTGGAGCGGGTCCTCCTCACTCAGCTCGCGGGTGGTGGTGGGCGCGCTGCTGGCGATGAAGGCAGCTCCCGCAGCTGGATCGCTGGTGGGACGGGCGAAGCGAGGCTGGAAGGTCGCGAACGCCCTCCGCCGAAGCTCGGGGCCCTCGATGATGTTATCTTGCTCGTCCCTGATGACGCTGACCGGGCGTCGGAGGCGGATGGCGCGTGCTAGGTCCGGCAGCGAAGGGTAGTCGGCCCGGATGGAGGAGGCCTCGAGCTGCGCCGCGATGTAACGTCTCGCCCTGTAGACGTAGCTGTCGCTGGCAGCGTGGCGGGGATCGTGCAGGGATCTGGCCTCCGCCAGCAGTCCCGCCTTGATGGTGGTCCACCTGTCCCAAAGGATCCCGTCGTCGTCATCGTGCGCCGTGTCTTCCTCGAGCTCCCGGATGTAACCAGCCAGATGTTCGAGAACGAGGCCGGAGCGGAGCATCGCGGCCAAGCGAGGCTGGGTGGGGGAGGAGACGGCGGAGGTGGGCGGGCCCACCTGGAGCAGCACGAGGCGGTGGTCCGAGAGGTGGTAGTGGCTGGTCGCGTAGATGGACACGCGATCCAGGACTCCAGCAGGGACGAGGATCCGGTCCAAGCGGTTGGATTCGACTTGGTCGCCGTGCATGGCGACTCTGGTGGGCAGGTGGGCGGCGTCGAACTGGGTGGCCACGTCGACCAGCGCGGCCAGGTCCAGAAGAGCGGCGAGGGCATCCGATGATGATGATGATGAGGGGCCCCGATCCCTGATGTTAAAATCGCCGATGATCCAGCAGGCTCCCTCCTCCTCCTGTGCCGCTGTCGCCGCCAGGAGCTCCAGTTGCCGGTTTCTTTCCCGGGGTTCATGCGCCAGATGAACGGCGATGGCCGTCATCTCCTCGCCGCGGACATCTATTGTTGCCAAGGCGATGTGGCCCGGCCACAGGATACGCTGTCGTAGCACGGCGACGCCTGGTCCGAAGACGCAGGCGAGTCCGGATCCCGAGATGGCTACGGGATGGGCCAATATAACAGCGCTGTAGCCGAGACAGAGGTCTTGGCCGCTGCCGAGATGAAAAGCGTTTGTCTCCTGGACAAACGCGATGTCCACGTGATGTTGTCTGAGGAGATGACAAAGGGCAAGGCTCCTCCCCCGAGTGGCGAGCCCTCGCGCGTTGATGCTGGCGAGACGGTAGCTCATTGTTGCCGTCCCTTATGCAGCGCCCCCTTGGTCTTCTGGAGGGTCTTGCGGATGGTGTGGTTGGAGTCTGGGATCGAGGCCTTGATGGTTTCGGCCACCTGGTCGAGGGCGGCGACCTGTGCCTTTGACAGCGAGGGCGCTCGCTTCTCCATTTTTCCTTTAGAGGTGAGTAGCCGCTGTGCGTCCTCGCGGTCTATACCGGGCAGCCCGTCCCAGTCGATGGAGAGGTTGGGGAACTGCTTGAGGTGCTCCTGCAGCTGGACGAATGCGGGTTTGCCCCGGGGAGACGCGGAGGGAGTTGAGGTCAGCTCCTCCTCCGACATCTCAATGTCGAGCGGAAAGGTCTCGGGCTCGGGGGGCCGCGGGGCAGCCAGAGGAGCAGGGAGGGCGACAGGGGCGGGCTGGGCAAGATCCCTCGGTTCGGCAGGATGGTGTGCCGAGGGGGTCACTGGAGCCTCAGTTGAAGACTTCGCCGGTTGGACAGGGGACGCCGATGTTGCGGGCGCAGGTGTCAGTCTCCTTGGCTGCTGAGGAGGAGGAGGGGGGAGGGGCCCTGCGTCGGTGGGAGACGCTGCTTGCCTGGGACTGCTGCTCCCTTGCCTGGCGAGCGCTGGGCAGTTGGCTCTGCGGTGGCCCTGTTTCCCGCATTTTGAGCATTTGATGCCAAAGGAGAGGTAGGCCGGCAGGTTGTCTCCCTTGGATCTGACGTTCAGGCGGGTGGGCAGCTTCTCCAGGTTGATGCCGTCGTGGAGCAGGACGAAGGCCTCCCGGCGGCCGTCGGTGAAGGTGTACTCCCCCATTTTGACCAGGATGGGGGCGATGGAGGTGGTATTTCCATAGGGTCGCAGGGCATCCTCGACGGCTTTGTCCTCCACGAAGCCTGGCAGGTTGGCGACGACGATACGCTCGGCCCGCTTGCGGTAGGGGAAGACCCTGAGGGTCGTTCCCTCGATCTCTAGGCCGCCTTCAACCAGACGGCGCGCAAGATCTCTGGTCGCCAAGCCCACGATGTAATGGCCATTCATCCTGTTGAATTGTGTTATTCCAACAGGCCCTCCGACTACCTTGCCCATTGCCTGGAGGTAGGAGTAGTCCGGGATGTCAGGGCACAGCTCCACGAAGATGTAGTTTTCGTGGGTAGAAGAGGTCTGCCTCGCCTTGGCTTCGGCGATGTTCGCGCGTGTCGCCTTGATCTCCTTAGGCGGCACTGCTCTCGGCCCTGTTGGCTGTTTCCGCTGCTGGGAGCTGCGCTGCTCTCCAGGCTTGTTGGGCTGCCTTGTAGCGTGCTCAGGTGACGTTGAGCCGAGGCGCCTCTTCTTGTTTCTCCTGACGACGGTGTAGCCTTCGTTGGATTCCACCTCAGCCATCTCGGTGTCTCCCCATATCAGCGAGGCCGGATTGGCTGAATTTGCGCTGGAAGAATCAGCAGTCTTCGGCGCCGTGACGTCACCACGCGCGGCGGCCGGATTTACATGCAAGTCGCCTGCCGGCGAATTTGCATACTTTTGATTTTCTGAAGAAATATCAATTGTTTTCTTCATATTTCCTTCTTTTGGCGATAATTCTTCGCCTGTTTGTAGCAGGATGCTGGGCCTTTCAGGCACTTTTTCAGCACATCCTGGGCTTTCCGCCAATACTACACTTGCCAGATTATGCGCCTTTTACACGCACTCAAAAGGCGAAAACGGCGGAGCTCGCGAAAGCGTGGCCGCACGCCTGAGTGTGTGTGTGTGTGGTATATAACCTATTGTAAATAATTTATTTATTTCTCTTTAAATTAACTCTTTAAATCTGTATGATCATTGTAAAAAACGAACATCTGATATTTATTATTGACTTATTATTTTGTAATACTTTGAACTTATATATACTTTTACACGCGAAATTGTTGTAGGGAAATTTCAATTTTACATTAATGCAGCTTTATAACTCTGAACAAATTTTTTATTCGAATACAAAGAGAGGTATAAACAAACTAACTAAAATGCGAAAAAAGTTTTAGCCTTTATTTTAAGCCTTTACCATTAAAACAAAAACAAACAACTACTTAGTCAAAACATAACATATTTCACAGATTTGTTTACTATTCTCAATAGAAATTATCGACTTCAAATAAAACGTATATTTTGAACAACTGATAAAATGCTGTTTCTTTTTTTTAAATCATTATCAGTTCAAAATATATATATGATATATTCGATGTGAATAATTGCAGGGGTAAAATTATTACAAAATAATATGTCAATAATTAATCTCAGATGTGTTAGTTATTACAGAATTAAAGAGTTGATTTAAAGAGTGAAAAAATAAATTATTTACAAAATAAAATTTTGTTTTTTAAATTAATATTTTATCTAATGTACAAGAAAATATCATTCTTAAATGGAATTTAAGGTTGATCTGACAAGTATTAAACAGAGAGAAACGACTGTATAAATACATTTTGTTGTATTGAAAATGAGGGATTACGGAATGATTTAAGTTTTAAAACAACCAAATAATGCTGACAATAAACAAGAGGATCAAGACAACATCTATAAGGGATAAACAGAAGAAATGACCTGCTATAAATTTGACCAGACGACTCTATATATTGGCGGGAGAAAGCAACCGAAGGAAACGGAAAGTAAATTATCATCACAGATGTTGTTTTCCTTATATATATCTTTCTACTCTTATTATATTTTTATATATTATTGGTGATGATAACAAGCTTGTATTAGATAAAAAATATTTATTAATATCATATCCAATATTACTATTCTCGTATATTATAATGAAGGCATTTTTTGGATCAAATATATTTAATAAAGAACAAAATTCGATATTTCGACGAGGCTGTTCGTTTATCTTCTTCTGTTTCGCCTATATTCTTTGTTTTTTTAATAAAAATATTTGATCCAAAATATGCCCTCATTTTGATGTATATCAAAAATGGATTGTTCGATATTCAACAACATATATTATATGTATCATAACATTAAAAAAAGATTATATAAAAGGGCGTACCTGGATCTGTAAAAGAAAAAAAAAATAATAAACAATTTTTTTCTTAAAATATTTCGAGAGATTGCTTCCTCTTTATCAATTTATTGCACAGTGAATTTAATTTACAATTTATTGTACATCATATGGAAACAAATTTGTCATTGGTCAAAAATAATTATTGATAATGATTAAAAAATAATAAAAATAAATAATAATATAATAAAATATTTTGAAAATTAAAGGCTTTTTAGTAATGCAATATTTTTAAATGTTTTTGAAACAAAATTTAAGGAAATAAAAATAAGAAACAAATTAATTTGACTGCGATTATTAGAAAAAAAAATTAAGTTAAAAGAGACAAATAAGGTTCGGGGATTTCTTCGTATCTATTTACACTGGCAGGGTCCTTCATTGATGCTATGGCCTCCAGGAACTTCCTCTGGTGCGAGTTCTGGATGCCCCTGTAAATAGTAGAAGTATTTTCCCAATCTGGCTGATGTCCCGATCGGAGACCATGCTCCACCATGGCAAACCTTTCTTTTGCATACTTCCAAGAAGATTTGTGTTCTTGGAGTCTGGTCCCAAGGAAACGGCCTGTCTCTCCAATGTAGGATACATTGCAGCTTTTACATGGGATCCTATACACAACGTCCTTTGTGTTCCCTATCTCCACTTTCTGTTTTGTTATTGTATTTCGGACTATAGTTTTTAAAGATGATGCATTTTTGAAAACAGTGGTTATTCCAGAATTTTTTAAAATATGAGCTATTTTCTCAGCTCCTGCTCCATATGGCATTATACATTTATTTTTCAATTCATTTTTACTATGAAAGCTATTAATTTTATACGAATGTTTTTTGATGAATTCCTTTGTATATCCATTCGATATTAATTCTTCCTGGATAGTGTTCAATTCTATATATTTAAGTTTATCAGTGGAGCAATGTGTGAAGGCACGCTTGGTGAGAGTTTTTACAAGGGAAATTTTATGGGAGATAGGACCAAAGGAGTTGGCATGGAGGTATACTGGTGAGTGACTAGGTTTTCTAAAAACAGTGGTTTGAAGATAATTTAATTTATTTTCGAAAAGTGTATATCTAAAAAGGGTAGGTAGCCATTAGACTCTTTTTCAGTTGTGAATTTTAAGAGGGGGTGATAGCTATTTAAAAATGCCAAGGTATTCTCAATATGGTCTGTAGCCACTATAGCCATCACGTCATCAACATATCTTGCCCAGTACTTAATGGTGGTATTGAATCTTTCATTTACCAGGATGTCAAGACAGTTTAAGACGAGATCAGCTAAGAATGGAGAGAGGGGACTTCCCATTGGGATTCCATTGACTTGCTGGTATATGTTGTTATTGAAACAGAAATAGGAAAATTCCAAACAGATCTCAATCAAATATATGATTGTATTTGAAGGTAATTCTAGATTGAAATCTGTTAAGGTTTTTTCTAGAGTTGTCAGCACTAATTTGTGATCTAGGCAGGTGAATAAGTTGCAAACATCAAACGATACTAATGAGTGATTTTTTATATTAAATATATTTTTTGTTTTTTGGAGTATTTCTTCGGGATTCTTGACGACATATTTGAATTTTGTACGAATAGGGTTGAGTATTTCAACTAGATATTTGGAAAGATTATATGTAACTGAATTACAGTATGCAATGATTGGTCTTAATGGAATTTTTTCTTTATGTATTTTTGGTAATCCATAGATGATAGGCATGGAGGCTTTAATCATTTTATGTTTTTTTATTATTTCTTCTGTTAGTAAACTTTTCTTTTTTCCTTCTGTCAATTTTTTGTTGAACCTTTTTACTAGATCATTAATGCAGATATTTTTTACTTTTCGATAAGAATTTTTATCTTCTAAGAGATTCTCCATTTTTTGTGTGTAATCTTGTTTGTTCAAGATAACAGTGGCGCTTCCCTTATCAGCTGTTGTGATAACAATACTGCTATCTGTTCTTAGTGATTTTAGAATATTTTTGTCTGCATGACTAAGATTTTTTTGATAAATTATTTTCAGATTTGTTTATTAATGGAATAATTTTATTGCGTAGATTAATTTTTTCAGTCTCATTTAGATGTTGCAAGGAAGTTTCAACTGCTGCTAATGTTTTAGGCACATCAATTGGGTGGGATGGAATGTATTTTAATCCATGTGATAGTATCTCTGTTTCTTTTTCTGTTAAAACTCTATGGGATAGGTTATGAATATGGTTTGTTTTATTAATAGGGCTTGGGAAACCATATTTTTTAACCCAAAATATTTTCTTTTTTTGATGTCTACTTTTGATTGAATTTGTTTCCTTATCACTTATTTCCTTTAGTTTTTCATTTATTGAATCAAATATATCGGAGCTAAGATTATTAGATAATTGGTTTGAGATGTTTTCTTTAATTTTATTCAGCTGACTAATTTGAGTATGGCAATTTGATATTCTAAAATTTAGAAGTTTGTACCCAATTTTCAAAAAGAAGGATTTAGATTTCTTCAAACCACTGTTTTTAGAAAACCTAGTCACTCACCAGTATACCTCCATGCCAACTCCTTTGGTCCTATCTCCCATAAAATTTCCCTTGTAAAAACTCTCACCAAGCGTGCCTTCACACATTGCTCCACTGATAAACTTAAATATATAGAATTGAACACTATCCAGGAAGAATTAATATCGAATGGATATACAAAGGAATTCATCAAAAAACATTCGTATAAAATTAATAGCTTTCATAGTAAAAATGAATTGAAAAATAAATGTATAATGCCATATGGAGCAGGAGCTGAGAAAATAGCTCATATTTTAAAAAAATCTGGAATAACCACTGTTTTCAAAAATGCATCATCTTTAAAAACTATAGTCCGAAATACAATAACAGAACAGAAAGTGGAGATAGGGAACACAAAGGACGTTGTGTATAGGATCCCATGTAAAAGCTGCAATGTATCCTACATTGGAGAGACAGGCCGTTTCCTTGGGACCAGACTCCAAGAACACAAATCTTCTTGGAAGTATGCAAAAGAAAGGTTTGCCATGGTGGAGCATGGTCTCCGATCGGGACATCAGCCAGATTGGGTAAATACTTCCACTATTTACAGGGGCATCCAGAACTCGCACCAGAGGAAGTTCCTGGAGGCCATAGCATCAATGAAGGACCCTGCTAGTGTAAATAGATACGAAGAAATCCCCGAACCTTATTTGTCTCTTTTAACTTAATTTTTTTTTCTAATAATCGCAGTCAAATTAATTTGTTTCTTATTTTTATTTCCTTAAATTTTGTTTCAAAAACATTTAAAAATATTGCATTACTAAAAAGCCTTTAATTTTCAAAATATTTTATTATATTATTATTTATTATTATTATTTTTTTTTAATCATTATCAATAATTATTTTTGACCAATGACAAATTTGTTTCCATATCATGTATAATAAATTGTAAATTAAATTCACTGTGCAATAAATTGATAAAGAGGAAGCAATCGCTCGAAATATTTTAAGAAAAAAATTGTTTATTTTATTTTATTTTCTTTTACAGATCCAGGTACGCCCTTTTATATAATCTTAATTAATGGATCGCCTTTTGATCCAAATTAAAAAAAGAATTTCTTAAAATAATTATTGGTTCCAATATAAATAAAATTTATATATTATAATATTTAAATACTGAGGATGTTCACACTTCTTATAGGAAACAAGTTTTATTATAAAATATTAAAAATTAACGCCATATTTGAAAATTTTCAAATGTTCTATTTGAAAACCTTTTTGTGTATTTACAGAACGGCACCTGATTTTCCACGATAGCAGACACTTTCTGATCATGGTCATACTCAAAAGATCCCATTCTTCCTTTACCACTTTCCAGAGACCTTCAATTGTCCTAGGGTGTCTCTTTCCAAGTGCTCTTTTAAGGTATCCAAAAATGCAAAAATCTATCGAGGCTAAATCAGGAGATTTTACAGGGGTTCTGTTCTTTGGAATAGTGTTGATTCCTGTTCTTTGCCTTAGATCTTCCAAATAAGCTTGGGTTGAAGATGAGGTATGACTTGTGGCGTTATCATGGCGAAACCAGACTTTGTTGCTCTGTTTTCCATAGATAGAGGGAATATCATTTAAAAAATATAGGTTCTAAAATGTTGTTTTGATAGTACTCCGAGTTTATTTTGGCATTTCTTTCAACCTTTCTTATTTTTAATTTTCCTCCATATGATATACCGCATGCCACCATAAATCCTTTGGGGTAACTTTCGGCACATTCCTTCAACCAAATTGGCCTAGATTTTTCTACCCTTTTTTGATAATATATAGCTATTTTTCTGTCGCAATCGGTTAAATATACCCATGCTTCGTCATATGTAACAATAATTTTCCTTCTATCAGCAGCCAAGAAATTTTCATAAAAATATCTGCTGATAGTGTGTCGCTGACGAATATGGCTCTGAAACAATTTGTGAACCGCAAGTTTTTTTGTAGCTTTTAGGCCTAAATCTTTATTTATTATTTTATTTATTGTTGACATTGATGTTCCTATTAATTTGGCTATTTCTCTTTGTGGCATAGGATTTTCTTTTGTATTATATTTTTTCACTTTTTTGACAGCTGCAGGAGTTCTCACAGATATAGGGTGATAATCCTTTATCCATTTCTCCGTAGGTGCTTTGAATAAAAACTTGATATTTTTGTCGTGAATAATATTATAAATACCTTTTTTAGAAATGTTGATATCATCTTGTTTGCATATTTTAATTATGTCCAAATAGGTAAGATTAGCTCTGGAAAGTCCTAAAATATTACCTCTTATGAAATTATTGTATTTGAAGGGCATTTCTTTTTAAATAACAAAAGATATGTATTGCGTGTTAGAATTAGCTTAAGCCTTTTCGAATTCCACGTTGTTGATTTTTTAAAATAAAGTAATAGTTCCTTTTTTACACCGGGCGTTCGTTTCCTATAAGTGTGAACACCCTCTGCATATACTAACAACGTAATAACATGGACATTTTCCTAAAAGAATATTATTTTGTCTCTCAAACATTTTTGAAATAATAATTTGAACATTTTAATGTAACATTGAGTAAAGTAGTTCAATTTTAACAAATTTGATTGGTAAAATAGAACAAATTATTTCTACAAATAATCAAAAATTACTTCTGCTGAACCCCCCTTTCAGTTATGATATCAAATTAGATTGTACTGGGATAAGGTGCATAAATTAAGAAAAAGGCATCTCCTTATCGTGCAACTGAAAGTTGCTGATGGCTGGCGCCATCTATCGGAATAAATATTTGGCCAATTCTGGAATAATTAAAAATCAACGAGAATAGTTGATATTTATTCCGATAGATGGCGCCAGCCATCAGCAACTTTCAGTTGCACGATATGGAGGTGCCTTTTTCTTAATTTATGCACCTTATCCCAGTACAATGTTACATTTGTATTATTTTTTCACATAGTGTAGCGTCCTCACGCAATTCTGGCCTTAACTACCCGTTTCATGATTTTTCAGGATGCCTTAATGATCAATTTTTTGGTCGTTGAGGTACAGCTTGCACCACGCTGATGAGGGCCAACAGCCCGAAACGCGTCCGTGGTTAGCTTTTCTTGATTAATCAAGAATGGGTATTTGGCCAATTCTGGAATAATTAAAAATCAACGAGAATAGTTGATATTTATTCCGATAGATGGCGCCAGCCATCAGCAACTTTCAGTTGCACGATAAGGAGATGCCTTTTTCTTAATATACAGGGTGATCCAAAAGTCCCGCACAACTTTAAAAATTAATAACTCAGCGAATATTTGCGCTAGAGCAATGCGGTAAACACCATTGTGTTCAGGATGCAATGGGATTTTTTATGGCAAATAATGAAAAATTCGAAATTGATTTTAGTTACAACTTTATTCGCTAGATGGCGCTCTACCAGAATCAGAGATTCAGCGGCCAAATTGTTTGATAAATTGAAAAATATAACTGAAAGACACGTATTTTTCCTTTTTGAATACCAGGAAAGAACCCTAATAATATCAAATGATAAATTAATAAAACACCATTTCGCCAAAAGTTAGAAGAATTGGTTGACGATTTTTAAATACAATCTGAGATATGTAAAATAGGTATATGCAAATTAAAACATGTAGCAAAAAATATTTATATTTTAGATGGAGTTTTGTGAAATAAATTGAATGTTTGAAAATAACTACTGATATCAATACACGATTTTTGAAATGTTAATATAGTACCAAAAATTATGATGGCACTACTAATAAGATTTCGTTCTATAAGGAATGTATAGTTTCTTGACTAATTGTCGACACTTGACTATTTAACTGGATATTTGTCAGGGTCCAAAAATATAATATAGAGAGGAGTGACAAAATATATTTGTCGTACTTTATTCCAAATATCCTATGGGTTTGTCAAATGTTATCATTGTTTATTATACTGTACATAATTTTGAAAAGGTATCCCCTCAAAAAAAAATTATTTTTAAATCGACCTTTTGCGTTGAAAAACGTTGTAGTAAAATCATTTTGTATTATTTTTTGCGCAAAATATCTAAAGTTGGGGGGGGGGGGGGGGGCGATACAGAGATTATTCCTTATGCTATTTCTTCTAATGAGCGAAAAGCGATAAACTAAACATAAGGGGTAAAATTGTGTATACCAGTGTTATTCGAGAAGTTATAACACTTTGGCCTGCACGACATAATATAAAATGTGGGCAAATGACAGACAAAAAAATACTGTTTACAGAAAAAAAAAAGAGTCAAGATGTGAGGACAGCATTTATTATTCCCATAACCAAAAAAAAAAAGAGCTGCAAAATATTACACAGGAGGCAACTGCCTTCTCTCTTGTATTAGGTCACAATCCTTGCTCAATGTGGCGCCCTTCATTCTCAAACACCGCCTGCAGACGATAGATGACAGAATGGTCACAATTAAATAGTTGAAATTTATAAAACGTGCCATCTGATAGAAGCCTTCAACATGGCCAATGTGGTAGGCCGGCATCGATAAAAACGCGACTTAATGTACCCCCATACCTGAAATTGTAAGGCGTCAAGTCTGGTGATATTGGGGGCCACTGGTATATAAAGTGGCGACTTATCAACGAATTCCACCGAACGTATCCTTCAGCAATTGTTTGGCACTGCGGGAGATATGAGGAGGTCCTTTATCTTGCATGAATGTTATTTCGCTTAGTGCTTGTCTGTCCTGCAATATGGGAATAACCTTTTCTCTCAAAAGTTGAACATAACGTTCACCAACAGTTACAAAAACGGTTTTAAAAGTTCTTCCATTGATTTCTTCAAAGAAATATGGCCCAATAATAAAAGAAAAGTGAACCCACACAAAACTGTAACTCTGTGCTGATGAAGTGGTATTTCTGTAAAAATCCTAGGGTTTTCTGTTGCCAAAATGAGGCAGTTTTGAATGTTAAATTCTCCCTTTAGATAAAAGTGAGCATCATCTGTTCTTAGAACATTTGACAGCCAGTTTTCATTAATATCAATTTGCCGGAAAACCCATGCAGCGAATTCTTGACGCTTCTCAAAATCGCTGACTTTCAACTCGTGAAAACTTTGAATTTTGTTAGGATATTTTTATAGAAAAATTCTAAATGCGTGTTCTCTCCAAACTGTTCCATACGAAATCCCCGTTTGTCGAGAAACTTGTCTAGCACTTACTTCTCCATACGTGGATAACGTTTCAATAGCTTCAGCATTCTGCACAACCGTAACAGCCACTGACTTGCATGTCGATGGTCTTCCACTCCGAGGTTTTGCTTCCAGAGATCCAGTTTCCTCAAAACTTTTAATCAATCGCTTTAGAGAGTAGCAACTCATTGGTCCTTTACCGCTTCGAATATCTTTGAAGGAACGAAACGCTCGTAAAGCTTCAGGAGCAGATTCTGAATCACAATTAAAAAATTCACCAAGAGTGCTTTATCCTGTAGTGACGGCATTCCAGGGGAAAGGGGAGAAGTTCGACCACACCTCCTTGCGGTCCCCCCTGGACCCTTGGAATATTTGACCAAATTCTGGTTCGTTTCCAAGATGACTAACGTTGCAACGGCACCCATTTTCAAATGAAGAGCAAAACTGATATCTCCAGTAATGCTACCGCGTCCGGGGTAACCGCCGCGTCAGGAGCTGCAGCTCGCGCTCATGATGAGAAATCTACTACGAGGACACAATTCAATCTACTATAACTCAATATAAATGGTACCCAGAGGAAAATAAAGAGCTGACTTGTCTTCTCTGTGACAACAATGCACATATTAATTGTCCTCAGGAGACAAAATTGAATCAGAATCTGAGATTCAATATCAAAGATTATACAACACTACGAATGGAAAGACCGGGAAAATTCGGAGGAGGACTTGCCGTTTTGATTAAAACTCTAGAAATCAAATTTAAGGAAATCGCCTATAATTAGAGTAAGCCTAGAGAAAGCACGACAGAAGCTCAGGCAATAGAAATCTATCTTACAGATAAAACAATACCAATCATAAATGTTTATCGCCACGATAATACTAGCATCAATACAGGCCTGATCGAGACATTAAGTGAAGCGTCTTCGGATATCGCAATCATACTTGGTGATTTTAACGCCGAAAGACCAACTTGGGGATCACCTGTCCAGGATAACAAAGGTCAGCAGGTTGAGGACATGCTAACCGACCTCGACCTTACGCCGTTAAATAACGAAAAGAACACCTATCTATCCAAGTTCACAGGCACAGAATCCGCGATAGACATTACAGCGATAAATTACAACATCGCACCCACAACACAATGGAAAATTCTGAAAAGTGCAATCAGTGACCACAGACCAATTTTAACAACCCTAAAATTCAAAATTGATAATTTTCAACAGAATAAAAGAACACTGGAAAAAAAAATTACAGAAAAGCTTGAAGAACTGTGCAACGAAGAATTAAATCACAGAACGATTGACAAAAAAATGGAAAAATTCTCTTTGAACATATCCAAAGCTGCAAAAGTATCGATACCTAGAGGTAGACGTAAAGACCTGTGAATACTTTACTGGAAGGACCACAATATCGAGGCAATGATTACAGAGAGAGACAATAAAAATGAACTTCTTAAAACAAATAAAACAGAAGAAAACATAAAGGAACTCATTGAAATTAGTCACAAAATAGAACAAGAAATTGGGATATTCAAACAAGAAAAATGGGCAGAATTCTGCGAAAAAAATGGATCCAAAAAAGGAAAGCCATCACTGGAATATAATTAGTGTTATAAAACAATCAAAACCAACACTAATCTTCCAATACTTTAACCGATATGAACAGCGAGAACGAACAAACATATGGCTGACATAATTGCTGAATATCTTTCAAGCACTTCCAGACTCAGCTATACGAATGAAGGCAGGACTCTAAAAAATAATATAAACAAGTTAGTTAAACAAGCAAGAAATTACCATCAACAAGATATTTACTCGAGAGACTTCACACTGAATGAGCTAAATTCATCAATAGGAAAGTTAAATCCAAGATGTCACCTGGAGATGCTCTAATCTTTGGTCAAATGATTAAACACTTTGGAGACGAAGCTAAAAATCAACTCCTACGAATACTGAACATTTCCTGGCAAACTGGTAAACTACCAAAGAATTGGAAGATATCAATTATAGTGCCAATACTGAAACCAAACAAAGATGCTAAGGAATGCAAGAACTATCGGCCAATTGCTCTTACCAGCATACTTTGTAAAATAACAGAATGAATTGTCCACTCTTGGCTCATAGTCTGGCTGACTAACAATAATAAAATAAACTTCTACCAAACTGCCTAAAGATCCAGACACTGTACAACTGATAAACTGTTCTACTTCTGTCAATCAATAATAGATTTCTAGGAAAAACCGCCAAAGAAGACAACGGCCATATTCCTGGATATGACCTCAGCTTTTGATCGAGTGTAGAAATTATTTGAAAGGCTGCACAACATCGGAGTAAGAGGAAAAACCTTAATCTGGATTGCAGACTTCTTAAGGGGAAGAAGGATAAAGGTTCGGGTCAATGGAACATTTTCCAAGGACAGAAGAACATGGGCTGGTGTACCTCAGGGATCTGTGCTCAGTCCTCTACTCTTCTCGCTATATATTAACTGTTTTTTATGTAAATAGATGAATATTATTTGTATTATTTAAATCCTCATTATGTAAAAATATATGTATTTATAAATTGGACATTTGTTGTTGGCCATGGTCAAGTTTGAGCTCTTGTACGTCTAATTACGACAAAACAAAAGTGGCGACGAGGATGCGCGATCTACAGAGCCAGTAAAAAGCTATCTGACCCTCGGATTATGGAGAGGAAAAATAGGAAAATGGGTTAAGATTACATCTTTTAAACTATCTGGATCAAGAAAACAAAGGAGTAGAAAAGATCAGCATGACAAGTTCAAAGTTAATAGTACCATTTAGATGCTATAGCCCAGTGGAGGACACTTTGATCTTTTTGTACAAAAATTTGAGGCTTTCTTTTTGGCATCTGAAGGAGGAGATAAAGTGCTGATTTTTACCTCGCTACCAGATTCTGAAACTTTGAAGCAGGGAAACGACATTTTCTTCCTGGTCTAATGAAAGATCAACCCTATGATACTATCATTCAAAGAATTAGGCTGCATTTGGATCCAAAGAAGAAAGTGATACCACAGCGATGCAGACTTTTAAAGAGAATTCAACAGGAAGGAGAATCAATTTCGGAATATCTTAGAGAATTGAAACATTTGACAATAAATTGTAATTTCGTCGATATGTTGGGAACCATGATGCGAGACCGTTTTGTGGCTGGAATCAAGTCGGAAATCCTGCAAAAGAAGCTACTACAAGAGGACGACGATGTCACCCTGGATAAAGTTTTTGCAGTGGCGATCTCGTTGGAATTGGCAGAAATAAATACAAGAGAATTACAAGATAAATTAGTGGCCAAGATATCCCCTGTGAATTGAAAGGATAAAAAGGGTGAGTACAATAATAGTACGGCGCAGTATAGGCCTTTCAGGCAAAGGCAAAATAGTGTGTTATATATGTGGTGAAAGACATTCACACGTGGCATCTGTTTTACCTCATAGAACAAAGACTTGTTTTAAAATGTAATAAACTGGGTCATTTAAGTAGGGTGTGCAAAGCTAGTAAAAGAATGTGGGGATGTAAATTTGTACAAGAGGACTCTATATATTCTGTACAGGGCGAAACTGATGCCACAATAAATTTAACAGTAGATGATTATTCTTTGTGCGTTACAATAGATACAGGAAGTCCAGTTACGTTAATACCTAAATATATTTATAAGAATTATTGGCAAGGTAAAAGATTATTTCCAACAAATTTAAGATTAAAATCCTTTTGTGGTAAATCAATAGAGATTATAGATTAAAGAAATATTTTTGTAAAAGAAGCCAACCAATATTTACGATTAATAGTTGTAAATGAAAAAATCCAGGCAATTTAATTAAGAAGAGAATGGCTTAAACAGTTGGAACTTGATTATTCTATATTGTTCAGCATTAAAATTTTAAATAATGAATATAATAGAAATATATTTAAATATATAAAAATTTGATTGATAGGTATGCAGATTTGTTTAACAAATATTTGGGCTGTCTAAAGGACGTTAGAATAAATTTTAATTTAAAAAAGGATGTGACTCCTGGGTTTTGTAAGGCCAGAAGTTTACCTTTCTCTCTAAAAAACAAAGTAGAGAATGAAATTGATCATTTAGTGAATTCTTGCATTTTATAACCTATAGTTCATGCATATTGGACCGCTTCAATGTAAGGATATGTGGTGATTTTAGATGTACAGCTAATAAAGCAATAGAATTAGATAGGTATCCCATTCCATCGATCGATGAGATCTTTTCAAAATTATCTACAAGCACCGTACCTTCGACTCTAGACCTATCACAGGCTTACTTACAAGTAATGTTAGCGGAAGAAGCCAAAGCTGTTGTTGATATAAACACAACAAAGAGGTTGTTTTCTTATAAAATACTACCATATGACGTAGCGGTAGCACCAAATAAATTTCAGAGGATTATGGAAGGCCTATTTTCTGATTTGCCAGGTGTGGCCTGCTACATAGATGATATTTTGGTTGCAGGAAAATACTTTGAAGATCATGAACAAAAGTTGGATCTAGTGTTTAGATGATTGCTAGAAAAAGGTTTAAAGTTAAACAGATATAAATGTAAACTTAAAAAGAAATCGGTGGAATATTTAGGGTTTAAAATGAATAAATATGGACTACATCCCTTAGAAAATAAAATTAAAGCAGTGATAGAGGCGCCTGAACCTAAAGAATGTTTCGCAATTGAAATCTTTCATAGGACTCTTAATTTATTATTATAGATTCATAAAGAATATAGCAAACATTTCAGCGCTATTCTATCAACTTTTGAATAAAAATTGTAGATGGAATTGGACGAAAAATATCGAATGTTATTTTTAAAATGTAAATCATTATTAATGGACTATGGACTAGGCGTAATTATGAGTCATAGAAATGATAGAAAGGAAGAATGCCCTATAGCTTTTGCTTCTAGAACATTAACTGAAGCGGAAAAACGTTTCTCTCAACTAGAAAAGAAAGCGTTGAGCATAACTTTTGGCGTTGAGAAATTCAGACAATACTTACTGGGACGAAAATTTGTATTAGTCACAGACAACCGACCCTTAATTCATATATTTTCACCTCATAAACCAATTCCCATATGTGCATCATCCAGAATTAAAAGATGGTCCTTAAAATTAGCTGCATTTAATTATACTGTGGAATTTCGAAAAACTAGTGATAATTCCAATGTTGACGCATTGTTACGTCTTCCTTTAGAATCGAGTGTCAGGGAGTCTCTTGATGAAGACCAGGTACTTCTTCTTAGGAAGTCGAATGAGGTACCGTTCTCTTTCATGGAGGTGGCTAATGAGACGCCCCAAGATAAAATACTGTCTATAGTATTAAGGAATGTTAGAGAAGGCAACTGGAAATTCACAAGGGTACCGAGAGAAAACCCACTAGCTCCTCATTATAAGATCAATTAAGAATTAAGTTTGGAGTTTGGTTGTCTTCAATGGCGTGAAAGAGTGGTAATTCCCCAAAAATTAATATCTTTAATTTTAAATGACTTGCATGAAATACACATGGGGATTGTTAAAATGAAGATGATTGCCAGACGGTATTTTCTGGTGGCCAGGCATAGACAGTAACATCGAGGAGTTAACTAGAGAATGTAGAGTATGCCAAGAATCGGCAAGCATGCCCCCGGCTACCATCTCGGAATGGACTTGGCCCGAAAAACCGTGGCATCGACTTCATCTTGATCTAGCGGGTCCGTTCATGGGAAGAATGCTTTTGGTTCTCGTGGACGCATACTCGAAGTGGATAGAAATTTTTATCATCAAAGATATTACCAGAAAAACGATTATAAATCATCTTAGAGAAATTTTGCCAGATTTGGATTGACCTAATTTTTGGTTACAGATAACGGAAGACAGTTTGTCTTCGGTGAATTGGAGCAATTTACCAAAATGAATGGTATACGGCACACTAAGACCAGTCCGTATAATCCTAGTACAAATGGTTTAGCTGAGAGATATGTAAGAGAGTTTAAAAACCTTTTGAGAAAGAATAATGGGAAGGATGATTTAGAGACGAATCTACAAAGTTTCCTATTTGCTCATAGAGCATTCCCCCAAACTGTAATAAAGGAATTCCCCGGCTGAACTGCTAATGAAGGGAAGTTTAAGATCAAGATTCTCGAATTTAATACCAAGATGGGAAATCCGCGAGAGGTATTTCATGAGGCCGTAAGAAGGCAGGAGCAATTTAATACAGGTTGCGAGGTTTATTTCCGCAACTATGCAACTGGATATAAACGGTAAAAAGGTACCATTTTGGAATTATTGAGCTACCGTCACTACCTTATAAGTTGCGAGGGCGTCGTGTATAAGAGGCATATCAATCAATTGCGACCTGTGAGAAAGAAACAAGTGGAGACAAGAAATTTGATACTTCCTCGAACATCAGGAGAGAAGCCTGTAGGTGGAAGTCAGAAATAAAGTGAAGAGGAGGTTCCAGAGGTTACATCAGGAAACAATGAGGAGACTGCTTCTGTGCACGTACCCTCTCGCACTCCTATACCAGGGCCTGTTGCTGTGCACGTGCCCTCTTGCACTCCTAAACCGGAGGCTGCCGCTGTGCAAGTGCCCGTCCGCAGTCCTAGACCTCAGAGAGCCAGGAAACCCCTAGACCGACTGGAGTATTATTAAGGGGGGATATGTGTTGTGTATGTAAATAGATGAAGATTATTTGCAATCTTTAAAGTCTCATTATGTAAGAATATATGTGTATATAAATTGGACATTTTTTGTTGGCCAAACGAAAAGAATCTGAGGCTCTTTATTGGACACGACAAAAACAACAACGGCATTCCAGAGTAAAATAAATCATCAGAGAGATAGATAAATATTTTTCAAA